>VZQC01004035.1:345061-458826 GCA_009823505.1 Rhizomys pruinosus | reverse complement strand
AAAAAAAAAAAAAAAAAAAAAAACCCTGGTAAGTCCTAAGAGGTAAGTTTATAGCTCTAAATGCCTACATAAAAAATCAGAAAGAGCAAAAATAAATGATTTATTCCTACAACTCAAGACTCCTGAAAGGCAAGAACAAACCAAACTGAAATCTAGAAGATGAGAGGAAATTACATAAATCAGAGCAGAAATTAATGAAGAAAACAGTACAAAGAATCGATGACACAAAGAGCTGAATCTTTGAAAAGACAAATAAGATAGACCCTTAGCCCAGTTAACCAAATGAAAGATAGAACAAATCCAAATCAACAAAATCAGAGACAAAAGGGTAAATATCACAGCAGACACCAAAAGGATCCAAAATATTACAGTCTTCAAAAATTCACAATGTCTTATGTTTAACAGAAAAATTATGAGGAAAGCAGAAAAGCAGGAAGGAGTGGTCTTTACAAAAAAGGAAAATAGCAATAAATAGAAAATGGCCCTGGGAAATCCCAGGTGTACTTTCTAGATAGACTTTTAAATAGGTATTTGTAATACCTATTTAAATGTTCTCAAAGAGCAAAAGGAAATTATATATTTAATTAAAAGAATATATAATTTTTTATCATATAAAGTATTACCAAAACATAGACATTGGTGAAATGACTCATGTAGAAATTCTGTAGTTAAAAATTATAATAACTGGGGGTTGGAGAGATAGCTCAGTGTTTAAGAGTGCTGCTTGCTCTTGCAGAGGACCTGGGTTCAATTCTCAGAACCCACATGATACCTAACAACTTCCATAACTCCAGTTCCAGGGGATCCAATGCCTTCTTCTGACTCTGCAGGCAATACAGTCATATACATAAAATCATAAAGAAAATTATAATAATTGAAGTGAAAGATTCACTAGAAGGGCTCCATGAAAGATCTAAGAGTACAGAAGAAATAATGAGAAAACTTAAAGATAATTAAATTGAGATTATTCAGCCTGAGGAGTGAAAGAAAAAAGAATGCAGAAAAATGAAGAACACACTAAAGACCTTTGTAGCACCTTATAAATAATGGATATCCAGTACTGAGAGGAGAGAGATAAAGAGATAGAAAGTAGAAGAAATAATGAAGACTGAGTCTTTAGCTTGGTATAGAGTGCTTGGTTGATGGCCTGTGTGAAGCCCCTTGTCTTCATTCCCAGCACTATCACACACACAGACACACAGACACATACAGACACACACACACACACACACACACACACACACACACACACACACACATGCACACACACTATATATCTGAAAAACTATATATCTGAAAAACTCAATGACCCCCAAGTATGTTAAACTCAAACTATAGAGTTATACTTCCTATTTTCAAGTTTGGATTCCTGTTTATCTTTTGTTTGCTCTTGGCTTATTGCACTACTACAGATTTCCATTAAAATGCTGATTAAAACGTTGTAATAGAAAACACTTTGTTTTATTCTTAGTGTTAGAGGGAAAAGATTTAACCTTTTACCACTAAGTATAATTTTGCCTACTAGTTTTTCATAGATGATGTCTCCAGTTCTTGAGAGTATTTATGACAAATGGGTAGTGGCTATTATCAAATATTTTTTTCCGAATCTCTTGAATCATCATTTTTTGTCCTTCATCTTATCCACAATTTTACATTATATTGTTTGATTTTCAAGTTGTATTTTTGAGATTAAAATGATCTCTTGATTACTTTTTGACATGTTTCTGGATTTTTACCCTTCTTGAATTTTGTTATTTTGTAATGTTCTTTTCATGTCATTTTTTTTGTCTGGCATTATTATCAGAGTAATATTGGCCTCATAAAATGAATTGTGAGGTGGTTCCCTCCTACTGTTTTTTTGAATAATTTGTGAAGAATTAATTTAACATCTCTGAATTTGCCATTTTAAGTTTACCAGGGAAGCCATTTCAGCCTGAGTTTTTCATTTGTGGAGAGATTTGAAATGACTAATTCAGCTTATTTACTTGTTGCAAGTCTAGCCATATTTGTCTTCATTTCTTCCTAAATCAGTTTAGGTAATTTGAGCTTTTCTAGGAATTTTTGCATTTCATGTAATAGTTGAATTTGCCAGTATGTATATACTTACAGTATTTTAATTTCTATAATGATAATGATGTCTCTGCTTTCATTAAAATTATTTATCATTTATTTTTATTTTCTGTGTATGAATATTTTGCCTGCAGGTATTAAAGTCTGCTCCTAGTGTACGATGCCTGTAGAGATCACAGAGGGGTGTCAGATCCTCTGGAACTGGAGTTACTCATGGTTGTTAGCTAACATATCAGTACTGGGAACCAAACCTGGGTCCCCTGAATGAGCAACCAGCGCCATTAACCACTGAGTCATATCTCCAGCCCCTCTGCTTTCATTTTTGAATTTGGTAATGTATGTCTTCATTTTTCCTTAGTCAATATTGCTACATTTTTTATTTTTTGTTTGTTTCAAGAAACCAATTATTTATATAATAAATTTTCTCTATTATTTTCTTGTTTCCTATTTTGTTACCTTCCAGCATAATCTTTATTATTTCATATTTATTCTTGCTCTGGGTTTTGTTTTGTTTTTATATTTATTAAGGTAGTATCTTAGATTATCAATTTGATAGTCTTCTTATTTTCATGCATTTAGAGTTATAAAGATCTCTTGAAATAGTGCTTTGCCTCTGTTCTATAACATTTGATATAGAGTGATTTTGTTTACATTTGGTGAAAATATATTTTCTAAACTTTTGCAGTTTCTTCTTTGACCTTGGTATGGTGTATGGTTTGGATATAGTTTGTCCATGAAGCATGAACAGACTTTCCTCTTTATAGACTGGACACTGGCTGAAGTCCCATTAGTGGATCTCTAAGACCTCCCTGCACAGGAAGAGTGGTGACTCACATTTGCAGGACATTTCAAGAGATGCCCCCATGCCTAGTCTCCTGGGACTTAGTTGACCTCTGAGGGCAAGGAACAAAGTTATTATCCCTTAGATCCCTCAGCCAAATTGATATGGGTGTTAGGTATGGTTGTTAAGCACCCAGAAAGGCTAAGTCACACCAGCCTGATACTTCTAACTACTTTATAATATTTTAGAAAAGGCTTGAACAAAAGCTCAAGCAGCCTTGTATAAGAAATACTAAGAGGGGCTGGAGAGATGGCCTAGCAGTTAAGAGCGCCGACTGCTCTTGCAGAGGACCCGGGTTCAATCCCCAGCACCCACATGGTGGCCGAGAACTGTCTGTAACTCAAATTCCAGGAGAACTCCAGTTCCAGGGGAATCTGACACCCTCTTCTGACCTCCGCATCATTGCATGACATGGTTGCACAAACCTACCTGCAGACAGTACATTCAAACAAATAAATAAATAAATAAATAAATAAATAAATAAATAAATAAATAAACTAAGAAGCACTCCCTTAAGATAAATACTGTGGTTAGACACAATGTCATGATAAACTAGTTTTTTTCTCATTCTTTTGATTTCGTGCATACATACCTTCCACCCGTATACCAAAACTGCCTAAGTCTGAAAATAAATGGTAGCTTAATTTTAGAACCTGTTAAGGAATTCACAATATAAGAGCACAGTTGTTGTCAGATCACGAGGAATATAACATTAAAATTGCTTAGTTTGCCTTACAACTAGGTACTTGGTGCTTTTAGCATCCACAGATGAGGAATACCATTTGTTTAAAAATAAGTTTTAAAAGAGCCATTCTTCCTGCTGTCATTTCTTATCTGGCAATGGGATCTTTCTCTTTTGTTTGAGTTCCCCTCATTGTGAGAGACGTGCTGCAGCTGAGGAGGCAATGGCTGCTGGACTTTCAGCCTTCAAAGCCATTTGCTAAATAATTGTTTTTTCTCTATAAATTTCCCCATGTTGAATATTTCATTATAGTAATGGATAAACCTGTTGGTAATTTAGAGTCACATCAATTTCCAACTTATGTATTAATTCTACAAATTTCCTTTTGGTGATTTATGATTTAATTCACTTCTGGTTGGAGGACACACCTTGTATGGTTTTTAATACTTTAGCATTTGTTGAGTCTTATTTATGACCAAGCACATGGTCTGTTATCCTCAAGAATGTCCCACGTGCACCTGAAAAGAATGAAGAATATATAGTCTACCATTGGATGAGATGTTCTATAAATGTCAGCTAGGCTACATTGCTTGATGATGTTGTTTAATTTTTATGTATTTTGTTGATTTATGTCTTCGTTATATCCATTCTTATTAAGAGACCATAAATTTTTGATAAAATACTCTCTGTCACTGTCTTTATCTCTGTCTCTGTCTCTCTCTCTCTGTCTGTGTATGTGTGTATTCGAATGTAGATTCCAAATGAGAAAAAATGTATGTGTATTGTTTGAGACAGGGTCTCATATAGCCAAGGATGGCCTCAAACTCACTGTGTAGCTGAGGATAACCTTGAATTTTGGGTTCTCCTGAATCTACTCTCAAGTTGTTTGGGTTTGGGTTTTATACCACTACATCTGGTTTATGTAGTTCTGGGCATGGAACAGAGGTCCATGCATGCTAGGCAAGCACTGTACTAAATGAGCTATATCTGAAACCTATATTCAGCATTTTTTTAAAATTTTGTTTATTTATTCATGTGTATGAATGTATTGTCTGCATGTAACTTTGTGCACCCATGTCGTGCAATGCCGCGGAGGTCAGAAGAGGGTCGTGGATTCCCCTGGAACTGGAGTTCTCCTGGAATTGGAGTTACAGACGGTTCTCAGCCACCATGTGGGTGCTGGGGATTGAACCTTGGTCCTCTGCAAGAGCAGTCAGTTCTCTTAACCGCTAGGCCATTTCTCCAGCCCTATTCAGCAATTTTTGAATTGTCTATTTATTCCTCAAATTATAGCCGTTTTCTGTATTTCTAAAGTCTGTTTCTAGTCATGTGCACGTACTCATAATTGTTATGTCTTCCTGATTAATTGATAAATTATAAAATGTTCCTCATTGTTTGTAGCAATATATTTTGCCTTATAGCCTGTTACTAACATAGTGACTTTATCTCATAGTAACTATTTTAGCATTAATAAATAAAATACTTTTCCTTTCAACTTAGTGTGTCTTTGAATATAATTGTATTTCTTACAGACATTATACAGAAAGGTCTTGTTTTATATCTAATCTGATAGTGTCAGCCATTTTACTTTAGTGTTTATTCCTTTTACTTTTTTTTCACATTTTTCCATTTTAATTTTATATTACTCTAAAAGATGCATACATACCCTCCATCATATACCAAAAATCCAAGGTCTGAAAGTAAGTGATAGGTTAATTTTAGAACCCGTTGAGGGATTCACAATATAAGAACACAGTTGTTTTTAGATCATGAGGAACATAACATTAATGTTGCTCAGTTTGTCTTACAACCAGGCACTTGGTACTAGTATCCACAGATGAGGGATACCAATCGTCTTTTGTTTTTCTGAGACTACGTTACTTCACTTAGCATAAAATCTTCTAGTGCCATCCATTTACCTGCAAGTTTCATGATGTCATCTTTCTTTACCGCTGCATAGAACTCCATTGTGTAGATTACCACATTTTCTCTATCCACTCATCGGTTGAGGGGCACTTGCATTGGTTCCAGCTCTTCACTATTGTGAAGAGAGTTGCAATAAACATGGCTGTACATGTATCACTGCAGTAGGAAGAGTCTGATGGATATATACCCAGAAGTGGTATGGCTGGGTCAGGTGGTAGGCTCATTTTGATTCTTTTAAGTGTTCTCCATACTGCTTTCCATAGTGGTTGTACAAGTTTGCATTCCCATCAGCAATGGATGAGTGTTCTCCTTTCCCCACACCGTCTCCAGTATTTGGTTTCATTTGTTTTCTTGATCCTAGCCAGCCTTATTGGGGTGAGATGATATCTTAAAGTGGTTTTAATTTGCATTTCCTTAATTATTAGTGATGTTGAACACTTTTTAAGATGTTTCTCAGCCATCTGTATTTCCTTGCTTGTGAAGTCTCTGCTCAGGTCTTTACTCAAAAGGGTGAGTCATTTGTTTTCCTACTTCTTTGTTTTTTGAATAATATATATATATATATATATATATATATATATATATATATATATATTCTGGAAGTTAATGCTCTGTCAGATGTATCAGCAGTGAAGGTTTCCTACCACTCTTGGGTTTTCTCTTCACTTCCCTGATTGTTTCTTTTTCTGTACAGAAACTTTTGATTTTAATAAGGTCCCACTTGTCAATTGTTGACCTTATTTCCTGTCAGCTACTGTCTGATTTAGAAAGTCTTTTCCTACACCTATGTCTTTTAAGTTGCTGCCGACTTTTTCTTCTATCACCTTCAAAGTTTTGGGTTTCAAATTCATGTCTCTGATCAATTTGGAGTTGATTTTTGTACAGGGTGAGAGGTAGGGGTTTAATTTTATTCTTCTACAAGTGGTGATCCAGTTTTGCCAACACCATTTGCTGAAGATGCTGTCTTTCCTCCATTGAGTCTTTTTGCCCCACCTGTCAAATATAAGGTGGCTGAAATTGTATGTGCTCAAGTTTGGATCTTCTTTTACTTTTTAATTGAAAATTTTATTAAAAAAATTGAAGAGTCAAATTTGGTTCTGTAAAGTAAAAAGTGTTCCTTGCTATGTTTTCCTTGGGGACAGATATTTTGCAAAGGTACAGTGTAGTGTAATAAGCTGAATAATGGTGTGTATAAAATCTGTAGTTCTTTTTCAAATTTCACTACTTTTGTTTGTCGTGTGTGTATGTGTGTGTGGTGTTAATAGTAAGTTCTATACAATTTTGTCATATTTTCAGGCCAGCATATCCACCAACACAGTCAAGGTACTGGAGTTTAATTGCCTCAGAGATCCTTCAGGTTGTGTTTTATAACTACTGCCATCTCCCTGACATGCCCGTCAGGACCTCAGCCCATGGTAGTTACTAATCTGATATTAACTTTAAAGTTTTTTCTTTAAACATTTTTGGGGTAAATGGAATCATGTGCTGTGTAACCAATCGACCTCTTTTGTGATTGGCTCTTTTCACTAAGAAAAAAAGAACACTTCATGAATTTGCATGTCATCCTGGCACAGGGTCCATGCCAGTCTCTTCATCATTGCCAGTTTAGAGTATGTGCTGATGAAATGAGCTCATTTTATTTATTCTTTGAGAATATCGTAGATGAATACAATATATTTTGATTATATTCATCCCTACTTCCCTCCAACTCCTCCTTGACATCCTCAATACACCCCCTTCTAATGTCATGTCTTTAAAAATGTAAATTAGTAATTCCTGCTTGTGCAAAGGCATAGGGTGATCTACTGGTGGTTGAGGAACCTATCAGGGCCACATCTTTAAAACAATGATTCTGTCTCCACCAGTAGCCATGAACTATCCATATATGCTTGTATTGCATTTTCTTTTCTTTTTTTTTCTTTTTTTTTTATTGATGTTTTGTGCATTTCATACATCATTTTCCAATTCAGTTCAGGCATATTTCCCTTTCCCTTCCCCCCCACCCCCCCAACCGAGATCATGCATTCTGCCATAACGGTCCTGCATATTTCTCTCAGTTTTTTTTTTCCATTTTTTAGCTATAAAGTGATAAATCCATGAGTACAAGCACCTTTCATGTAAAACCAATTTGCAGGCGTTGTGCCCAAACCCCCACAGCCCCACCTTCCAGCGGGGGGTCAGGTTGATCCAATGAGGGTCAGACTACATTGCTGTTGTTTCACCATTCACCCACTAGGCAGGCCCCCCCCTTTACATTCTACCCGCTCCTCTTCCGCCGCATTATTCCCTTGGCTTAGAAAAGGGGCATAGTTGGATGAGAAGCAGAACAGTTTACTTTGTCTGGAGCTGTTGTCTTGGACTCTGGTCAATTCTGGCTGTTTCCTTTCATGGGCTGATAGTTTGTCCAGGAATAACCTTTCGATCCTACTAATGAAGCACAAGCAATTAGATATATAAGTATTTAAACAGCATTAATAGTTATGGTAGGTTACTTTGGTATAGACACATATGTTTAGATAATATGTTGATCCATGAGTTACATTTTTTCCCTGTTAAATATGACAGGGTCAAGATGTATTGAGACCACACATGCAAGTGTACAGATGGCCTCTGGAACACCAGAGAGTGTTACCAAAGGCCACTAAACCAAAACCAATAAAGCAAATATGGGTCTCCTTGAGTCAAGCAAGACTCCACCGTCAACACCAGCCACACCTCACCTGCCTGGAAATACTGTGCAGCAGAGGCAGCCATATGCCTGTATATCCCAAATCTAATTGGCTATTGGCTCTCTCCTTGGAGGAATAACCCATGGCTGATGCCACAAGCTTACATCCTCTACAGGTTAGGAGATGTCATAAGCATTTTATTTTCTTTTGATTTGTTTCATGTTCAATTATTTCTCCATTCTTCCTTTACTGATATTTTAGCCTAAGTAATTTTTTCTAGTCTACCAATTTTATTCTTTTGCTTTTACTTTTTAATAATTTTTTGAGAATACTTTTCTTGTTCACTCTTCTTGCCAAATACAGATGCTTCTTTTTAAAATATTGCATTATTTTTATCCAATGTGTATGTGTGTACTGGCTGCATGTTTGTAAGTGCACCTGCGTTGTGCAGTGCCCACAAGGCCAGAACAGGGCGTTAGATTTCCCTGGAACTGGAGTTAGAGACACTTGTTAGCTGCATTGTGCTTGCAGGAGCCGTGCTCTTAACAGCTGAGCCACCTCTCCAGCCTGTACAGATGCTTCTTAACTGAAAAAAAGTTTCACAAAATTTTAAGTTATTTCCAATAAAATATAAAACTTTTTTTTCTATAAAATGGAGTTCTATTCCTTCCCTCTTTGTAATATTACTGTTTATATATTTCTTTTTATGTCATATATGAAATAATACATCTTTATGTTATTCTTTTATGCATCTGTGTTTTAAATAAGAGAGGTCAAGAGGAAAACTATACATTGTCTCATATTTACTCATGCTCTCTATATTTTTATTTATAATTTTTGTTGAGCATTTGTATAACTCATACCTAGGTTCCCATTTAAACATAATCCCCCCATGTTACACCCCCACATCAGAACTCATGCATTAAAATATTCAAGCTAAGTCCTATCCAGTCAAGCTCTAAAATCCAGACGCCCTGTGCAAATAGATCCTCTGGAGTCTAGTCAGTATTTCTAAGAATCCTAGGTAAGGCATGCTCTTCCTCACCCAACAGCACTCAATCTCTTGTCATTCTCAGTCCACAGTCAGTCCCCCACCCATTTCTCTTGTTCTACTTTGAGACCTTGTCCCAGTTGGCATGGGTCCCATGCCTGATGATGGCATTGCCACAAGTTCACATGTGAAAGCTTCCAGTCAATTGTAAGGCACTGCTTCTCTATCTTCATGCACCAACCCTGTCTCTTATAATCTTTCTTCCCACTCTTCCCCAAAGATTCCCTGATATATGGTAGATGAGGCTTAATATAGGAGCCCCATCCAGGGGTACACATTCTGGTGGATCCCATTCTTTGAATCTTGACTAATTGTGGCCTTCCATTTGTATCGCACTCTATTGTGTAAGGAAGCATTACTGGTCAGAATTGAGAGATACACTTATTCTCTCTCTCCCCCTCATTCCACATGTGGAGGTTCAATGTAGATGTGTCTCCTAGAAATACAGGTTTTTTCATGATGTATATATTTTGTGTCTGACCAGTGGTTAGATTCTGCAGTGGCTTCCATTTTTGCATAGAGTAGCTTTTTTGATCAGTGGCATATGATATGCTTGTCTGTAAATATAAGATTCCATAGTTAGTGTATGGTAAGAAATTTTATTTGTTTAGACAAATGACACCAATAGGCTTTTCTCTAGGCTCTATGTCCTCTACAGCACTGTAAATTTGGCGGGGTTTATAGTGGCTCTCATGGCTTCACTTCCATGGGAAGGGTACCAAGTCCAATTAGATAGCTGTTGACCATCCCGAGACAATGGTGCCTCTATTGCACCAATAGAGGTAGTTTGCTGGGCAGCTCATCATGGTTGTTAGGCATTAGGGCTGTACCACCTGATTGATTTTATCCCCTAGCAGTGTGCACATTACCCTACTTTATGAGTACTTCATTTTATGTAGAAGGCTTCCAGATCAGTTCCTGTTCCATTAATCTTAGTCCTATGCCTGAAGCATGTCTTGTTCTGAAAAGTAGGGTCTTATTTCTGGTAGATAATCAAGAGCTTTGGCAATAGCTTGAATTGTTTTGAGAGTCACTTGGATCACTCTCACCAACCACTTAAAGGGAGGTATCCTCTGTCTTGCACTGTGTTCCCTGCCACACAGCCCCCAGGTTTTACTGCACATGCACTAATGTTCAGACAGTGTATGTGATTCTTTTCTCATCCTCTCTTCCCTCCCCAGTCCCAGTGTTTTATATTTTTGTGTGTGTTGGATGCAATTATGTCATAGTGTTATTTTCTTCCAGTCAGCATTTAATTTGGAATAGATCATTTTATGTGGAAACATGTTTATTTTGCCTTCATTTTGGAAATAGTTTTGCTGGACATGAGATTCTTGGCTAACATTTTATTTTATTTATCAGTATTTCAAAGCTCAA
This sequence comes from Rhizomys pruinosus, assembly GCA_009823505.1. Lineage (NCBI taxonomy): Eukaryota > Metazoa > Chordata > Mammalia > Rodentia > Spalacidae > Rhizomys > Rhizomys pruinosus. Next base: position 448,210 of record VZQC01004035.1, on the reverse strand, counting down.
GTAAAGATTATGAAAAGTTTAAAAACACACAAGAGTGGAACAACCAGGGAATATGGGACACTATGAAAAGATCAAACTTCTGCATCATAAGGATAGAGGAAGGAGAAGAATCCCAAGAGAATGGTATTGATCAGATCATCAACAGAATAATAGATGAAAATTTCCCCAAACTAAAAAAGACAAACTCATATCAGTATTTCAAATATGTGATTTCTTAAGAGAAATCATGTTAGTTTATTGAGGCCACATTCTACTTGTATGTAACTAATTGCCTTTCTTTTGCTACATTCAAGATTTTTGTCTTTGTGTATATATGTTTTATCTATTTTTATTTATTTATTTATTTATTTATTTATTTATTTAGTCTTTTTGAGACAGGGTCTCCCTGTGACCCCAACTGTCCTGGAACTTGTTCTGTAGACCAGGCTGGCCTTGAACTCACAAAGATCCACCTGCTTCTGCCTCCCAAGTGTTAGGATTAAAGGCGTGTGCCACCACGCTTGGCTCTTATTTTTATTTAAAAATATATCTTTACTTTGTGTGTATGAATGTATTGCCTGCATATATGTAATTGAACCCATGTTGTCCTATGCCTGCAAAGGTCAAAAGAGGAACTTGGATTCCCTGAAACTGGAGTTTCAGATGGTTGATAGCCACCATGTGGGTGCTGGGAATGGAACCTGGGTCCTCTGCAAGAGCAGCCAGTGCTCTTAATCACAGAGCCATCTCTCCAGCTTGAACTATGTATGTTTTAGTATGAATTTATTTCAGTTACCTTACTTGGAGCTCACTGAGTTTCTTGTATGTGTAGACTAAAAATTTTAGGAACTTTTGTTCATTATTTCTTGAAACATTATCTGGCCATTTTCTTTCTTTCTTTTTTTTCCTTTTGTTTGAAGTCCAAGGCGAAGCATATTGGTAAATGAATGGTGTTTCACAAGATTCACTTTCAGGCTCTGCAAATATTTTTTTCAGTGTTTTTCTTCTGTTATTCAGATTTGACAATTTCATTTTATTTTATCTAATTTTTTTTTCTCTTTCTTTTTGTGACCTGAGGAGCATCTATCTTCCCTGATCCTGTGCAGAAGACCTCTCGGGTTTGTCACTCTGCGGATTTCTTGACCTAAGGATTATAGAGAGCATCCATTTGCCTTCTCTGATCCTGTGCAGAGAGCCTTTCAGTTTTGCCACTCTGCCGAATTCTTCTCTTCTTTCTTTTCTTCTCTGCCCCTCAGATCCAGATGTTTATTTTTATATACCCTAAGATTAATACAGGTTATGCAAGCCTAAGCTAATGATGAAAAAAATAACCCAACTTCCCCATAAATATTTTTCAGAAAATTCACACCTGAAATCATTCTTGAAATCAAAAATAGTAAAACAATTAATAATAGTACAATAATAGTACAAGTTGAAATGTCAAGAAAGTAAAACAATAATAGTACAGCCATTCAGTGAAGCAATTTAGCAATTTTGCAGNAAGGTCTTGTTTTATATCTAATCTGATAGTGTCAGCCATTTTACTTAGTGTTTATTCCTTTCCTTTTTTTCAGCCTTTTTCCTTTAATTTTATATTACTTAAAGATGCATACATACCCTCCCTCATATACCAAAAATTCCCAAATCTGAAATGTAAGTTGATAGTTTAATTTAGAAACCCGTTGAGGGATTTCACAATATAAGAACCAGTTGTTTTTAGATCATTAGGAATATAACATTAATATTAATGTTGCTCAGTTGTCTTACAACCAGGCACTTGGTACTAACACCCACAGATGAGGGAAACCACTCGTCTTTGTTTTTCTGAAGACTACGTTATTTCACTTCGCATAAAATCTTCTAGTGCCATCCATATACCTGCATTTCATGATTTCATCTTTCTTTTACCGCTGCAAGAACTCCATTGTGTGATTACCACATTTTCTCTATCCACTATCGGTTGAGGGGCACTTGGCCATTGGTTCCAGCTCTTCACTATTGGAAGAGAGCTGCAATAAACTTGGCTGTACATGTATCACTGCAGTAGGAAGAGTCTGATGGATATATACCAGGCAGTGGTATGGCTGGGTCAGGTGGTAGGCCTATTTTGATTCTTTTAAGTGTCTCCATACTGCTTTCCATAGTGTGTACAAGTTGCATCCCGCCAGCAATGGATGCGTGTTCTCCTTTCCCCACACCGTCTCCAGTATTGGTTTCATTTTTTGTTTTTTTTTTCTGCATCCTAGCCAGCCTTATTGGGTGGAGATATCTTAAAGTGGTTTAATTTGCATTTCCTTAATTATTCGTGATGTTGAACCACTTTTTAAGAGTTTCTCAGACATCTATTTCCTTGCTTGTGACGTCTCTGCCTGGTCTTTACTCAAAAGGGTGAGTCATTTGTTTTCTACTTCTTTGTTTTTATGAATAATATTATATATATATATATATATATATATATATATATATAATATTCTGAGTAATGCCTGTCAGATGTATCTGCAGTTCAGATTTCCCACCACTCTTGGGTTTTCTCTTCACTTCCCTGATTGTTTTCTTTTTCTGTACAGAAACTTTTGCTTTTCATAAGGTCCCACTTGTCAATGTTGACCTTATTTCCTGTCAGCTACTGTCTGATGTGCAAAGTCTTTTCCTACACCTATGGTAAGTTGTTGCCAACTTTTATTTCTATCACCTTCAAAGTTTTGGCGTTTTCAAATTCAGTCTCGATCAATTTGGATTTGTTTTTTGTCCAGGGTGAGAGGTCGGGGGTTTAATTTTATTCTTCTACAAGTGGTGATTCCAGTTTTGCCAAACACCATTTGCTGAAGATGCTGTCTTTCCTCCATTGAGTCTTTTTGCCCCCCACTGTCAAATATAAGGCGGCTGACATTGTATGTGCTCAAGTTGGCTCTTCTTTTACTTTTAATTGAAATTTATTCAAAAATTGAAGAGTCCAAATTTGTTCTGTAACGTAAACAGTTTTCCTTGCTATGTTTTCTTGGGGGACATTATATTTTGCAAAGGTACAGTGTAGTGTAATAAGCTGAATCATGTGTGTATAAAATCTTAGTTTCTTTTTCAAATTCACTACTTTTGTGTGTGTGCGTTGTGTGTATGTGTGTGTGGTGTTAATAGTAAGTTCTATACAATTTTGTCATATTTTCAGGCCAGCATATCCACCAACACAGTCAAGGTACTGGAGTTTAATTGCCTCAGAGATCCTTCAGGTTGTGTTTTATAACTACTGCCATCTCCCTGACATGCCCGTCAGGACCTCAGCCCATGGTAGTTACTAATCTGATATGAACTTTAAAGTTTTCTTAAACATTTTTGGGGTAAATGGAATCATGTGCTGTGTAACCAATCGACCTCTTTTGTGATTGGCTCTTTTCACTAAGAAAAAAAGAACACTCCGAATTTCAGTCATCCTGGCAACGGGTCCATGCCCGTTCTTCCTCCATTGCCAGTTTAGCGTATGTGCTGATGAAATGAGGCTTACATTTTTCTTTATTCTTTGAGCATATCGTAGATGAATACAATATATTTTGATTATTCATCCCTACTTCCCGCCAAACTCCTCCTGACATCTCAATACACCCCCTTCTAATGTATGTCTTTAAAAATGTAAATTAGTAATTCCTGCTTGTGCAAAGGCATAGGGTGATCTACTGGTGGTTGAGGAACCTATCAGGGCCACATCTTTAAAACAATGATTCTGTCTCCACCAGTAGCCATGAACTATCCATATATGCTTGTTATTGCATTTGCTTTTCTTTTTTTTTCTTTTTTTTTTTTATGTTTTGTGCATTTTCTACATCATGTGTTCCCAATTCAGTTGGATATTAGTTTCCCTTTCCCTTCCCCCCCCACCCCCAAATCCAGATCATGCATTCTGCATAACGGTCCTGCATCTTTCGTCTCAGTTGTATGTCATTTTTCCTGCATAAGTATAAATTCAGAGTACAAGCATCCTTCATGTAAAACCAATTTTGCAGGCTGTTGTGCCCAAACCCCCACAGCCCCACCTTCCAGCGGAGGGGTGTAGTAATCCAGTTGATCACAATGAGTGTCCGACTTACATTGCTGTTGTTTCACCATTCACCCATAGCAGGCCCCCCTTTACATTTTACTCCGCTCCTCTTCCTGCAGCTGATTCCCTTGGCTTTAGAAAAGGGGCAGGTGTTGATGAGAAGCAGAACAGTCACTCTCGTCGGAGCTGTGTTTTGGACTATGGTTCAATTTGGCTGTTTCCTTTCTATGGGCTGAAGTTTGTCCCGGAATACTTTGGATCCTACTAATGAACACAAAGCAATTAGATATATAGTTATTTTTAAAGCATTAATAGTTATGTAGGTTAACACTTTTTTCTGTATAGACACATATTTTAGTCCTATGTTGATCCATGCGTTACATTTTTTCCTGTTACTATGTGACAGGGTTCAATCTGTATTGAGATCCACACATGCAAAGTGTACAGATGGCTCTGGAACACAGAGATTGTTACAAAAGGCCACTAACCAAACACAATAAACCAAATATGGGTCTCCTTGCGTCAAGCACGACTCCACCGTCAACACCAGCCCCACACCTCACCTGCCTGGCACTCTGTGCAGCAGGGCAGCCATATGCCTGTATATCCCAAATCTAATTGGGCTATTGGCTTCTCTTGAGGAATAACCCATGGGCTGATGCCACAAGCTTTACATCCTCTACAGGTTAGGAGATGTATAAGCCTTTATTTCTTTTGATTGTTTCATGTTCAATTATTTCTCCATTCTTCCTTTACTGATATTTTAGCCTAAGTAATTTTTTCTAGTCTACCAATTTTATTCTTTTGCTTTTACTTTTTAATAATTTTTTGAGATACTTTTTTCCTGTTCACTTCTTCTGGCCAAATACAGATGTCGACTGTACTGCGTTTAAACTATTAGACGATCTCTTTTATCCGTACTCGACAGTATCATGGTGCCCTACTTGGATCGTTCTACTTTCCTAGCAATGTTTGTATAGAGAGCAACTAATGGTGCGCATGACTATTGTCTGCCACACACCAAGCGCCCGAATCCAGTGTTCGCCGCTTTTTATGACCGTCGCCTATGGAAACTGGATCTCCGCAAGCGTACCCACTACCGTGTATGACTTGTCCACGCGTCGCCCTTTGCCACAGCGAGTCTTTTGTTCTGACACAGCTGACGCCACCTCTCCAGCCTGTACAGATGCTTCTTAACTGAAAAAAAGTTTCACAAAATTTTAAGTTATTTCCAATAAAAAATATAAACTTTTTTTTCTATTTAAAAATGGCAGTTCTATTCCTTCCCTCTTTGTAATATTACTGTTTATATATTTCTTTTGATGTCATATATGAAATAATAACATCTTTATGTTATTCTTTTATGCATCTGTGTTTTAAATAAGAGAGGTCAAGAGGAAAACTATACATTGTCTCATATTTACTCATGGCTCTCTCTATTTTTATTATAATTTTTGTTGAGCATTTGTCTAACTCATACCTGGTTCCCATTTAAAACATAATCCACCCATGTTTACACCCCCCATCAGAACTATGCATTAAAATATTCAAGCTAAGTCCTATCCCGTCAACCTACTAAAATCCCGACGCCCTGTGCCAAATAGAAATCCTTGGAGGTGTTTTTCCTTTTCTAGTCAGTTTTCTAAGATTCTAGTTAAGGCATGCTCTTCCTCACCAACAGCCACTCAATCTCTTGTCATTCTCAGTCCACAGTCAGTCCCCCACATTTCTCTTGTTCTACTTTGAGACCTTGTCCCATTGGAATGGGTTCCCATTGCCTGATTGATGGCATTGCCAGAAATTCACATGTGAAAGCTTCCAGTCAATTGTAAGTCACTTTTTTTAATCTTCCTGCCACCAAACCCTGTTTCTCTTATAATCTTTCTTCCAACTCTTCCCCAAAGCTCCTGATATATGGTAGCTTGAGGGCTTATTTCGGAGCCCCCCCTCGAGGGTACACATTTTGGTGGAGCCCATTCTTTGAATCTGACTAATGTGGCTTCCATTTGTTATCGCACTTATTGTGTAGGGGAAGCATACTGGTCAGAATTGAAGATACACTTATTCTCTCTCTCCCCCTCATCACATTGTGGAGGTTCAAATGTAGATGTGTCCCCTAGAAATACAGGTTTTTTCATGATGTATATATTTTGTGTCTGACCAGTGGTTAGATTCTGCAGTGGCTTCCACTTTTTGCATAGAGTAGCTTTTTTGATCAGTGGCATATGATATGCTGTCTGTAAATATAAGATTCCATTGTTAGTGTATGGTAAGAAATTTATTTTTCGGACCAAAATGGACCCCAATAGGCTTTTCCTCAGGCTCTATGTCCTCTACCACTGTAAATGTAATATTGGCGGGGTTCGCTTATAGTGGCTCTCATGGCTTCACTTCCATGGGAAGGTTCCAAGTCCACTTAGATAGCTGTTGACCATCCCAGACAATGGTGCCTCTACTGCACCAATAGCGTAGTTTTCTGGGCAGCTAATCATGGCTGTCGGCATTGGGGATGGGTTGTTCCGTTTGATTGATTCCTCTCCCTTAGCCAGTTATGCACATTGTCTCGGCATTATGCGCACCTACCTTCCAGTAGAGAATTCCCAATCGTTCCTGTCATTTAATCTCACGTCCTATGCCGACGCATGTCTTGTTCTGAAAAAGTAGGGTCTATTTCTGTAGATAATCAAGAGCTCTGGGCAATAGCTTGAATTGTTTTGAGAGTCACTTGGATCACTCTCACCCAAACCACTTAAAGGGAGGTATCCTCTGTCTGGCACTGTGTTCCCGGCCACACAGCCCCCAGGTGTACCTGCACATGAAATAACGGTCAGACAGTGTATGTGATTCTTTTCTCATCCTCTCTTCCCTCCCCAGTCCCGTGTTTTTATATTTTTGTGTGTGTTGGAGCCAATTATTGTCATAGTTGTTATTTCTTCAGTCAGCATTTAATTTGGTAATATATCAATTTTTTTGGGAAAACGGTTATTTTGCCTTCATTTTGGAAATAGTTTTGCTGGACATGAGATTCTTGGCTAACATTTTATTTTATTTACTCAGTATTTCAAAGCTCAAGTAAAGATTATGAAAAGTTTTAACAAACACCCAAGGTTGGAACAACCAGGAATATGGGACACTCTGAAAAGATCAAACTTCTGCCTCATAAGGATAGAGGACGGAGAAGAATCCCAAGAAAAAAAAATAGAGGAAAATTTCATCAAATTAAAAAAAAAAAAAATTCCCAAACTAAAAAAGACAAACTCATATCAGTATTTCAAATATGTGATTTCTTAAGAGAAATCATGTTAGTTTATTGAGGCCACATTTTACTTGTAGGTAACCTACTTGCCTTCTTTTGCTACATCAAGATTTTTGTCTTGTGTATATTTTCTGTTTATCTATTTTTTATTTATTATTTCTTATTTATTATTTATTAGTTTTTGAACAGGGTCTCCCTGTTGACCCCACAATGTCCTGGAACTTGTCTGTAGACCAGGCTGGGACTTGAACTCACAAAGATACACCTCTTTGCCTCCCACGTGTTAGGATTACAGGCGTGTGCACCACTGCCTTGGCTATTATTTTATTTAAAACATATCTTTACTTGTGTGTATGAATGTATTGCCGCATATATGTAATTGAACCCATGTTGTCCTATGCCTGCAAAGGTCAAAAGAGGAACGGATTCCCTGAAACTGGAGTTTCAGCTGGTTGATAGCCACCCTGTGGGTGCTGGGCATCGGGAACTGGGTCCCTCTGCAAGAGCAGCAGTGCTCTTTAATCCCCGAGCCATCTCTCCAGCTTGAAAACATTATGTATGTTTTAGTATGAATTTATTTCAGTTACCTTACTTGGAGCTCACTGAGTTTCTTGTATGTGTAGACTAAAAATTTTAGGAACTTTTGTTCATTATTTCTTGAAACATTATCTGGACATTTTCTTTCTTTCTTTTTTTTCCTTTGGTTTTGAAGTCCACGGCGAAGCATATTGAGTAAATGATGGTGTTTCACAAAGAATTCACTTTCCGGCTCTGCAAATTTTTTTCAGTGTTTTTCTTCTGTTATTCAGATTTGACAATTTCATTTTATTGATTCTAATTTTTTTTTTTTCTCTTTCTTTTTTTGACCTGCGGGAGCATCTATCTTCCCTGATCCTGTGCAGAAGACCTCTCGGGTTTGTCACTCTGCGGATTTCTTGACCTAAGGATCAGAGATCATTTGCCTTCTCTGATCCTGTTCAGAGAGCTTCAGTTTTGCCACTCTGCCGAATTCTTCTCTTCTTTCTTTTCTTTCTTCTGCCCCTCAGATCCAGATGTTTATTTTTATATACCCTAAGATTAATACAGGTTATGCAAGCCAAAGCTAATGATGAAAATAAATAACTCAACTTCCCATAAATATTTTTCAGAAATTCACACCTGAAATCATCTCTTGAAATCAAAAATAGTTAAAACCATTAATAATAGTAAATAATAGTACACGTTGAAATGTCAAGAAGTAAAACAATAATAGTACAGCCATTCAGTAAGCAATTTGCAATTTTGCAGCAAAGTAAATTTAATTTAACTTTTTAACTCTATGGACTCCTTTCTTTATGCCTTGTGTTACATAGGTGCTAGACAGTGTAAAAAGTGAGCCTTTAAAGCTACAATAGATAACTTTAACTTTTCTGACTTTAGCTCCTTGTTTGCTCAACCTATAAGCCACTTCATGGCTGATATAGCTTTGATTAATATCTTGTTTTTATTCTGGTCATTGTTTTTTCCTCAATTTCTGCTTTCCTCAGTTTCTCTCTTTAAACCTCCTGCTGAGGTGATTTTCTAAGGGCTATTAATCCTTAAATCAGATCACTAGAATCCACAACCTACTGGTCTTAGTTTCACTTTGCCCTACACTCCTCTTTTTAGTTTAAACCTGCCATGGAAATTCAAAATTCCTTTCTTTATTGGGCAATCTGTTGCATGACAGTTTCTTAGAGTTCTTTTTTTTTTGCTATTTTTTTTATTTTTTATTTTTTTTAAGGGATTCTAAATACAATGACACAGTTGTTTGCAGATAACATTTATGTTACTCAGTATGTCATACAATTAAGTAATGGTGCATTTTGCAAGTATCTATTTCTTCTCACCACTTGTGCCATACCCAAAGCCCAGGGAAAAAATGCGGAAGAGGAGGCGTGGTAGATTGTAAGGGCTGTGGAGAGATAGGGGTGAATCATGAGACTACAGGAATATAGTCTGGACACCTGATTGATCAACATGCCTGTGCATACAAGCTTCTCCAACTGGACTATGGGAACCTTGGGTTGTTCAAAATTTGGACATAGATACTTGCAAAATGCACCAATTACTTAATTGTATGACATTTTATCTAATTTTTAAAATTTGTTTATTGTATGTGAATACATGTACATACACACATACACATACACACAGGAGATCATGAATTTTGCTTTAATAAGTGAACATGCAGGAATTCTCTCTTTCCACTATGTGAGTTATAGGGCTCTATCTCAGGTTTTCAGACTGGGAAGCAAGTGCTTTTCCTACTGAACCATCTTACCAGCCCCAGATTTGATAATTTCTATTGATTTATACTTACATTGTCTGATTTTTTTCTTTTGCTACTTAAACCTGCTGTGTGGGGGTCCCTAGACCATGTCAGGTACCTGGCTTCTTCTACTTAGCCAAAGTAGTAATTTTCCATTGGGCCCCCTCTCAAGGTCAGTCAGTCAGCCTTAGGGAAGTCAGTTTAACTTTAACCATGAAATGTTCCGTAAACAGGATGTTCCTTGAACCCTAGTGTTGACTAATCCCAATGATCTGTATCAGCATGTTTGTTCCTTTATGCAACATTGTTGCAAACACTTCCTCTTATGCCTACCCTTTATATTCTGTGTATGAACCTATAGTAAACGAGACTTGATCAGAACCTGTCTTGTCTCCATTCCTTGTGTCTCTTGTCCCTTCCCCTCACTCCTTCTCTTCCAGACCCCCATTGACTGACCCGCTGGATGGGTCAAGTGGTGCCCAACGTGGAGGCTCGAAGCACAGAGGACCCCATGAAGGGGACGCAGCAAAAGGCCAGGGTGAGAGGATTCTTTAGTTTCAGTTTGCATCACAGGAACCTGCCGCTGCATAAACTGAGGTAAGTGCTCCGCTAAGATGGGACAAGAATTAAGTCAGCATCAGATGTATGTTGAACAATTAAAACAGACCCTCAAGGCACAAGGAGTAAAGGTTAAGATCCAGCATCTCTTTAATTTTTTTTTTTAACTTTGTTAAGGAAGTCTGTCCTTGGTTCCCTCAAGAAGGAACTATAGATGTTAAAATATGGAAGCTAGTCAGAGACGCTTTTCAAGACTATTATCAAACCTTTGGGCCCAGTAAGAACCCTGTAACTGCCTTTTCTTACTGGAACTTACTTAATGATGTCTTGGGTTCCCATTCCACTGCAGTTGATCATTTGTATCATGATGAAAAGTTAGAGTGCCTCAAACCCATATCAGTGTGGTATTATTCCTCCATTTGCACTGTAGAACTTTATGGTAACTCACTGGAAATAATTGTGAGTCCATTATTCCTCATCCTTGGAAACACGTTTTAAAAACCTGGTAGATTTTAATGTTAAAAAGACCGATTCTTGAAGCATGTTTGGCAGAAGGATTTGGGAAATATTATGAAAACTAATTTCCTAGGAAAAACTTTAAAAATATACTTAAATACTATCAATAGACTGAACTGTTTGCCCACTGTTTCTGCAGTTATAGACATAGGCTTACTTGTAAAGTGGCATGCTTCATTGATTGCCATATTTAGTCTTTCAAGGGGTCGGTATTAACCCACAGGAAGCAAGGATGCCAGCCCCAGCCGTGGACGAGCAGGCGGCATGGCCTGCAGCTCCCAGACAGGGGCAGGCGGCCGAGGCAGCACCCTGGAAAGGGGCAGCGGGCTCCGGGCAGCACACGGAGGAGGCCGCAGGCCAGGTGGCCACCGCCATGACCTGGCTTCTCAGGGAGCCAGTGGTGTGGCTGGGGGGCCGTGACGAGCTGCTAAGCTGGAAGAGGCCACTGCGCAGCCTGCTCACTTTCCTGGGTGCCAACCTGCTGTTCAAGTTCATTCTCTACATCATCTTAATGCTCACATTCTTAGTCTATTATTCAAAATAACCAAAGAACAATCTAGAGACATTGTTAAAAATTGTTCAACTTGTGTCACCCATTTGCCTGTTTGCACCTAGGTGTGAACCTCAGAGGTCTTGTACCCAATGCCTTATGGCAGATGGATGTCACTCATTATCCTGAATTTGCAAATTAAAATATGTTCATGTCTGTATTGATACATTTAGTGGCTTCATCTTTGCTACTCTCCAACCAGGAGAAGCTACAAAAAATGTCATTACACATCTCTTACAGGCCTTCCCTGCCCTGGGCATTCCTACCACCATCAAAACTGACAATGGCCCAGGATATACTAGTGCCTCTTTTAAAAATTTCTGTAAAACAGCCATTAATTTAAAAACAGGCCTTCCCCACAACCCCCAAGGACAAGTTATAGTTGAAAGAGCTCATAAACACTCAGATCTTTCCTTGATAAAGTAAAAAAAGGGGGAATGGTACCCCACCAAAGAGTCCCCACATAACATTCTTAATCATTCACTCTTAATTTTAAACTTTTTAACCTTGGACCGTGATGGACACATGGCTGCAGAAAGATTTTGGAATTCCACAACAAAAGAACATTATGCCTCAGTCATGTGGAAAGATCCCCTTACTAATAAATGGAATGGACCTGATCCAGTCCTTATTTGGGGATGAGGATCAGTATGCATTTACTCAAAAGAAGCTGATTCAACTAGATGGCTGCTTGAGAGATTAATAAGACAGATAATCAATCATCCAGGAATGACTCCCATTCCTGAGATAAATCTAACCCTTTTTGTTCACAGGCAGTACAAGATGTTGTATTTCCTGATCGTGAGCCTCCTACTCAGCAGTTGCACACCCTGGGCATTCCCGACCTCCAATATCTATGAGCCTTGGAATATAACCTGGCAAATCATCACACCTAGCTCTCAATCCATGGTGGCCCAAGTCAGCGGAATTCACCCTTGAGGTACATAGTGGCCTTCACTGAAAGTAGATATATGTTACCTGCTCTCCCAGGATCCCTAATCAAGCAAGTTTACTAAGGACAAGTCTCCCCCCCACACCACCTGCGCCGCCATCCCAGATGCCATACAAATTCGGCAATAGAAGTATTTAAAAAAGACTGTTTTTTATGCCTGCCCGGCAGTTAAGAGCTGGGGGAGGGGATGTGTGGGACACAGTGATTATTATTGTGCTTACTGGGGATGTGAAACCTCTGCTGAGGGGTGGGTATGGGCACTAGAATCTCATCTCTATTGCTACAAGAAAAAGGGTATAATGCACTCAGGGTGTCTATAGACGTGTGAAGAAGCTATAAGTCATATGCAAGAGTCCCTATCTTCATTAGCTGAGGTTGTCCTGCAAAACCGTAGGGGCCTAGATTTGTTGCTACTACAACAAGGAGGTTTGTGTGCTGCCCTAAATGAAGAATGTTGCTTCTATGCTGATCATTCTGGTGTGATTAAAGATTCTCTACAAAAAGTAAGAGAAGGTTTGGAGCATAGAAGTTTGCAAAGGGAAAAGGAACAGAGCTGGCTCAACAATTGGTTTAGTACTTCCCCTTGGCTGATGACTCTTTTACCTTCTATCTTGGGCTGATTTTATTAATCTCTCGAGGTCCAATACTACTTAATAAACTAATGGCTTTTGTGCGATCTCAAATCGAAGCCATCCAAATGAAGCCTTTGCAGATCCATTATCAACAACTGGCTATGGAGGATTTTTCCTCTGAGTGCTCTAGACCATCAACTTCCTCGCCAGGAGCAGAGCTGGATTGCCAGAGATGGGTAATAGGACCACCGCTCCTGAGTTTTGTCTGCCCTACCAAGCTAAGACAGGGGGTTGACGCTTAGAGGTCTTCTACCCAATGACGGCTAAGGAGGGCGCTTGGGCGGGTCTGAACCTAAGACAGGCACAACTCCCATGGGTCATTTTTTGAAAAAATAAAAAAGGGGGACCTCTGGGGGTCCCTAGACCATGTCAGGTATCTGGCTTCTTCTACTCAGCCAAAGTAGTAATTTTTCATTGGACCCCCTCTCAAGGTCAGTCGGTCAGCCTTAGGGAAGTCAATTTAACTTTAACCATGAAATGTTCCATAAACAGGGTGTTCCTTGAACCCTAGTGTTGACTAATCACAATGATCTGTATCTGCATGTTTGTTCCTTTATGCAACATTGTGGCTTAACAGTTGCAAACACTTCCTTCTATGCCTACCCTTTATATTCTGTGTATGAATGTACAGTAAATGGGACTTGATCAGAACCTGTCTTGTCTCCATTCCTTGAGTCTCTTGTCCCTTCCCCTCACTTCTTCTCTTCCAGACCCCCGTTGACTGATCTGCTGGATGGGTTACTGTTGTTAAGACTCTGGGGAACTTTTTATTACAGTTATTGTACTTTTTACTCTAGGGTTTAAACATGGTCCCTTAAAAAGTTTCTGTGCTAGTATTCTGTATTTGATGAGTTATTGCTATCTTTTTTTTTGAATTCTTTAAATATAGTTTCCTTTAGTTACTTGAAATTGTTTTAAAATCTTTTTCTTGTAAGTTTATCAGTTGGGCTCTTTGAGGTGTTTTCTGTTCTGTTCTGCTTCTGAAGTTTTTCTCTTATATATGGGCTTCATTATTCTGTTTGTTTTTGTGTTCCTTATAACATTTTGTTGAGATAGATTGCAGCCATTATGGATTCTGATTCCCTCTCTTTTGGGGTTTGTAATTTCTATTTTTGTTGCTGTTGTTGTTTAGTAACTTGCTTAGAATGACTGTATAGTATGTGTACCTCCATCATCCTGCAGTCATTGATGTCTATTCAATTAATGATCTCATTATCATGATCTCATTTTAAGCTTGATTATTTGAAGTCTGCCTAGGTTAACAAAGGTTTGCTAGAGGCTGTGTTTTTAATGTTCTGAGCCAGGAAGGTGTTTAGCTGATAGTTTGAGAAGTGGCATTCAAAGTTTAACAAGTCTGCTGTAGTGTTTACTTTTTGTGCTGGTGAAATTTCATTCACCCAGAGGCAAATAGCTCACTGAGGCATCTCTACTCTATCTGAGCATAAGCACAGCCTTCTGAAGCCCCAGGATACATTAGTGCTTACCAACTCCCACTGTGCTCTCCTGCTCTTTTTCTTGCTGAATATATTTGCATATATATATATATATATCGCGAGAGCGAGCGTATATATATAGAGAGAGAGAGAGAGAGAGAGAGAGAGAGATGCATTTCTATATTAAATTATATATTTGCTTTTAGACTGATATGTTTGACTCATCCAGTGTGGAAATTTCAGACCAGCTGTGATTTTGTTCATTTTTGACTGTTTTCCTCCAAGCTTGCTATTGTTTTCAATAATATTCCTGGGCATGGGATTTTCATATTCCACTCCAAATCATGATAGTCCTTCCATCAGGGGAACTGATGCTCCTTCAGGTCTGCCATGCTTCAAGAGAATTACCATTCTATGATACTGCTGGGAAGGGTATGAATAGCCTCAAGGGAAATAGTAAAATTTTCCTAATTTTATTCAGATTAGATTTTGTTGAATAAAATCTTTTCAATGTATTCTATCTTTTTTGTCATTGTCCAGACTCACTAATTTACATTTTTTAGTTTTGACTAGTTTTATTGTTGCTATTGTGGGCAAGGGTTTTTTTTAAATTTTTCAACTATTCCAACACTATTACTTGGCTGTAGAGATTCTGTTTTAGAAATGGCCTTCAGAGTCTTTATTTGCTTCAAACCACATTCAAATTGGAAAGCATCTCAGGACATGGTAGTTTTTCTTGGATGGGGCAAGGGTAGGACAAGTTGTAGTCATAGACTTTCTTAATATCTTATATTTTTTTCAAAGGAGCCTTAAAGGCATTGTGCATCCTGTATTCAGAGACCATTACTGATCCATATCCTAGAATCTTGCTATTCCATGGGTCGGTGAATGTGAAGGTTGTTGGGCACTGCTGCTACACACACTCAGTTGAGGAATTACTAGACTTTGGAAGAGGAACTGGGAAAGGGCATGAGGGGACATTTTACTTCATAAAGTGTCAAGTATATAGGAAATGAGAGGATGGAAAACCACCTGTGTGTATACAAAGGGGCATCTTGCTGGTTAACAAAATTACTATGGATTATGTTTCTCATCCTTTGTATGTATGTATTTATTTATTTTTTTTAACATTTTTTATTGATGCTTTGTGCATTTCATACATCATTTTCCAATTCAGTTCAGGCATATTTCCCTTTCCCTTCCCCCTACCCCCACCCCATCCCAGATCATGCATTCTGCCATAACTGTCCTGCATCTTTCTCTCAGTTTTATTTCATTTTTTAGCTATAAGTGATAATCCATGAGTACAAGCATCCTTCATGTAAAACCAATTTGCAGGCTGTTGTGCCCAAACACCCACAGCCCCACCTTCCAGCGGGGGGTGAGGGGTTGTATGTTCAATCAGGTTAATCAAATGAGGGTCCAGACTACATTGCTGTAGTTTCACCCTTCACCCCAATCGCAGCCCTTACATTCTACCACGCCCCCTCTTCCGCAGGTTGTTCCCTAGGCTTAGAAAAGGGGCACAGGTGGATGAGAGGTAAAACAGTCCACTCTCTCTGGAGCTGTTGTCTTGGACTCTGGTCAATTCTGGCTGTTTCCTTTCATGGGCTGACAGTTTGTCCAGGAATAACCTTTCGATCCTACTAATGAAGCACACGCAATTAGATATATAGGTATTTAAACAGCACTAATAGTTATGGTAGGTTACTTTGGTATAGACACATATGTTTGGATGATATGTATGTATTTATATATCTACAAACAGTTCCATGTCTATTGCTCAACTTAGTGGACTCTCTGGACCTGCTTTAATTTTGCTTATGAAGCCGGGCATTCTTCATAGCCCATGAAGCAATATGAAGGGTCACTGTGTGTTCCATGGGGAACCCTTTCTTTAAAACTTCTCGAGTTACTAGAGCCTCTATTATGTAAATAAAGCTCTTTGATGTATATTTTCCATTAATAAATGACTCTTGCACAGAATAAATGAATTTATTTCTCTTTTGTTGGTTCTAATTCATGGGGTGTAATGCTGATGAATGTTGGGGTTTTTAAAAGATTGGTTCTACTTTTGTGTACTCTCTTTGTGTATTTTCCAAATTACCTGTACAGTAACATGGTGTCTAAATTAGTCTAAAAGTATTATTCTAAATTTAAAAATCCAATATTTTGAAGCAGTAATCTCCCAAAGTGTGTGTCTTATGAATGGCAGTGAGCATTTAGCCAATTACTAGGCAGCAACTGCATGCTGAGTGCAGAACAATTGCCTGAAGGGAGCAGCAACTTGAATAACCCCATTTAGAAAACAGAAGATGTTTTTATTTTATCTTTCTCAGTTTTCACTGTTGTTTTAAAGAGAGACGCGATTTTGCAGCTTTTGGGAGTACTTGTCTATTTCAGGCAATTGTTAGAACCCAGAACTGGAGGAATTCAATGAGGACTCTAGAGTTCTGTTCTAAAAAAATATTGTAGAAGCAGAGAGTCTTTGGTTTCTCACAGCCAAACTCAGTCCATTTTGTGAGCAAATGTCACACTAAAAGACAGAAATGCAGCTTGGAGAACAGCTTCAGAGAACAAATGGCAGGGGAGGTCCGGGCGGCTATAACTTAGTGCTTTAGTCATCTTTAATGGAAATGGAGCCTCTAGCCAAGCCTAATATATAATGTATCATAAAACATATGTCTGTCAGTCTCCCAGGTACGATAAATAGGGAAAACACAGACCTCAAAGGGAGGCTATGGCGAGCCTTGCAGAGGGGCTCAAATTACTTGACTGATTGTAGGGGGTGGAAGGCTGTGTGGGAGGAATGATGTAATGTGTATTTCTAGTGTTTCTAAGAAATGACTGTCTCTATCCAGCCTAGTTCTGGTGGGCGGTGAGTGATGGGAGAGGGAAGGGAAAAGGAGGGGGAGCATTTCTAGAACCACATGCGAAAATTCTTTCAGATGCCTGTTTTACAGGTGATTAAGCTCTTTCCTTTTTATTTATAGTGTTGTACAGCAGGGAAGACATGGGACACATTGAACAGATAACAATGTACTGATAACACCACTCCTGGCTTATTCTTTTTTGGGAAACAGCAGCCCAGGAAAGAACCCAGGTGAGGCTGCCTAGTTCTGTCCCCATGCTCAAGAACTCCAGTTACCCTCCACTAAGGGCCCTTGGTCATCACCTGAACTTTCTGCTGTACTAGTATGTTGTGATCCTCAGATATACCATCCTGTTTGACAGATTCTTGATACCTCTGTTGTACCTTCTATAAATCAGTTTCCTAATTTGTATAATGGAAAGAATAAATGATCTGTTTGGGGGTCAAATATAGGTCTACTGACTTCAGTTTGAAAACATGTTTTATGGTTCATCTCAGATCTTGCCATGTTCTTTATGTCTTACATCATCCTAGAAAAGCTCACTGAAATAATTTCCAACATTAAGCCCTTTCAAAAGGGATCAACTTAATTCCTTCTCTTTATACTAATAATTATCAATACTTCTGGACCTTTCTAGTGTTTTACCTCTCCTGTGTCTCAGCACAAAGGTGACCATGTGCTCAAACGTTTACACATTCACACACACTACTTTTATATGGTACCATGCTCTAGGGAGAGAGTGGCTCTTTCTTTGATGTATTTGGAAGTTAAACTAGACCAAGGTTTTTGTTCTAAGATATGATGAAGCGAGCCTTTTATTCAACTTCAACAGCCTCATTCTTTTGATTTGTGATGGCTTCTCAATGCAGATATAGCTAGGAACTACTAAAATATCCATTCATATTTGGCATGGATGGAGGCAGGTGAGCTCCCAGAGACTGGGAGTAGGCTGCTCTCAAAGGCATGTGAGTGGGTTCAACTTGATTCATTTGCCAATGTTTTTCAGGATCAGCTACACAGCTGTGTCTGACTTATTGATGTTACTGTCATTTATGAATATTTAATCATGTTCACAGTTGCCCAGTTTCTCAATGATTTAAACTCCCTTTAGCACTGGAGTTCGTGTTTCCTACTTCACGTGTCTCATCTAATATTGCCTATAGGGATCTTACATTGCCAGAATAGTTTTAACTTTTTAGTGATGAACTACTATAAGAAATTCATTTTATATGAATTCATACTATTTAGAGATGAGTAAAAGAATGTTTTTTCACTACTATAGTAACCCTTTTTCTTAGGTCAAATATGTGTTGGTTTACTCTGATACAGCCCATTTTGAAGTAATGTTCATGACTAACTGGGACAATATTGTTTAGTAAACACTTTTTCCTCTTCTGAATAGACAGGTACTATCTCTACATTTCCAACTTTAATTGGAGTTTGTTATGGCCAAGGCTCTGACTTTTAACTAGTAAGATGTGACCAAGGATTGTAAAGATGGCTTAGTTTGCAAAGCACTTGCTTTGTAAGCATGTGGACCGGAGTTTGATCCCCTAGATCCATATGAAAAATGAGGTATGGTAGCATGGGCATATAATACCAGTGCTGGGGAGGCAGAGACTGGGGATTCTGGGACTCACTGGTCAGCCAACCTAGCCTCCTTGGTGAGATGCAGACCAATGAAAAACCATGTCTCAAAAAACAAGTTGGATTATGTATAACTGAAGTCTATATAGCAAGAGATAGTGGCAGACAGGAGAAACCTCCCTTCGAGTTGTTGGTCAGGGTAGTCTAAGAGACTCCCCAATTATACAGGCTAGTAGCACAGCCCTTGATTGCATCCCAGAACTTGAAGGTAAGACCCTATTGCTGAAGACAAGACTTCCTTTGCATATAGGACTAAGAGCAATTGAGCTGGAAATGACCTGGAGACCACCTCCTCTGAAGGCTAGCTTTCATAGGTTTTGAGGACAGTATGCAAACTGCTAAGGGAGAGAATAAATCAGTTGTCCAACCTCAGGTCTAAAGCGTAATAACCACAGCAATGACCAATGAAACAAGCTATAATAGTGCAGTAACTGGCACTCTCATCTTGGGGGTAATCAGCAGCAACATAATTGGACGTATAACCCACTCAATGTGAGGAAACTCCTGTGTGGCACTGTAAACATAGCCAAATACACATGGCTGGAGAGGTCCACAAATCTTAGAGAAAACCCTAAGTCTGTCACATCTCTGGAAAAACATAATTTCTTACAGTGTGCTAAATATGGATCCTTACATTTACAGACAAGTGTGCCAGTCACCACTCATCAAAGAAGCTTCTTTTGCAACATATGGAGACTATTACAGAGTTCCACAACTGGTCACACACAGAGATTGTCTATTAGATGCCCAACCATAAGTGACACATGTACAATGGAGCCTCTAAGCCTAAGGCTCATGGAATATGGTGGAGCAAGGGATAGAGAGGATAGTAATGCCTCTCTCAACTCTCATCAGCAGTTTCTTCATGCAACAGGGGGTGATGAACACAAAAGGTCACAGATGACCCAAGAGTCTGAGTGTAGGTCCCTGAACAGGCTCCTATGTTGAACTTCACCCATCCAAGGCTCAGGGAACATTGTAGAAGAGGGGATGGAAAGATTGTAATGGCCAGGATGGAGGTGCATGACCACAAGGAAACAGAGTCTTACGGCTCCTGAGACCTTGCTCATTTGAACTTAAAGTAATGCTGGCAGAATATACAAGACCCATGCAAACTCAACTAGAGTAAAACCCAGCATAGATCTTGGGAAATGGACAGCAGGCCCCTGAAAATTATTGGCAGCTGATTACTGCTGGGTGAGGGAGAGCTGATCTTCTTTAAGGGAGAGACTTTGGATAGGCTGACTAGACCCCAGTCAATGAACTTGTACTGAGGGATATCTGGGTACACTAACTTGACTTGATAGGCCTAAAATATATGACAAACATATGAAATTCTCTATAGAGGATGCAGATGGGGGATGGGGTATAAAGACAAATGTTTTGTTGTTTGAAATGCACAAAAATTCAATAAAAATATATATTTTTTAAAAAAGATGGATGGCTCCTGAGGAATGACATGTGAGGTTAACCTCTGGCTTCCACACACACAAACAACCCCATAAACATGTGAACCTGTACCCACAAATGTATCCTCCCACAAAATATGACTAGAACTGATATATTCTATTCCTATTTCAATCTGACCATACAACCTGTCATGTGGGATCTACCAAGATTTTGCCTAATTCACTGTCTTGAAGCAGACAAATATGATAGGTTATGAGCTAAATGTTTGTATGTCTTGCAAATTTATATATTTCTTCCTAACTTCCCATGTGAAGGTATTAGGAAGTGGGACTTTCATGAAGCAGTTGAAACACGAAGACAGACCTTTCATAAGTAGGATCAATGCCATGATAAGAAAAAACTCCAGAGATCTCTTTCAGGTTACCTGCAATATGAAGACACAGCAAGAAGTTGGCTGTCTATGATTTGGAACCAGGTCCTCTACAGAAATCAACTGTGCTGACACTCTGATCTCAGACTTCAGCCTCCTATGAGGTTGTGTTTAAGCCACTCAGTCCACAGTACTTCTTTATAGCATCCTGATGTGGCAATCTTAGAAATATTCTCTGGATGCAACGGGCCTGAATCCCAGTCCTTGTATCATTGCTTAAATCCTTTTTTTTTTTTTTTTTTTTTTTTGTTCTTTTCGAGAACAGGGTCTTCTCCCGTAGCCTCAGCTGTCCTGGGAGCTCACTCTGTGACCAGGCGGCTGGCCTTGAACTCACAAAAGATTTGCCTGCCTCGCCTCCCAAGTGCTAGGATTAAAGGCGTGCGCCACCATGAGGGCTGTGGGGATAGCACAGTCATTAAAAGCTGAGGCTAAGAACTGCAAAAAAAAAAAAAATAAAACAACATCCATTTTTAAACTTTATCTGGTAGGCATATTAGTTGACTTTGTTTTTATGTATAGGTTGTCTTTAATTAAGTACTCCAATTAGTTTCATTTCTTTTTTTTTTTTTTTTTTTTGAAACAGGGTCTCCTTATAACCCCAGGTGGCCTGGAACTCACTCTGTAGGTCAGAGTGGCCTTGAACTCACAGAGATCCATCTGCCTCTGTCTTCTGAGTGCTAGGATTAAAGGCATGCGCCACCACTCCTGGCTTAAAGACGGTTCTTAGCTGCCATGTGGGTGCTGGGAATTGAACTTGGGTCCTCTGCAAGAGCAGTTGGTGCTCCTCTTAACTACTGAGACATCTCTCCAGCCCCCCGCTACATTTCTTATCACTCACCATGTCTCTTACATTTTCCTGACCCACCAGACCCACAAGCAACACATAGTGATTGAACAAACCAAAGAACTGTGCTAAACAGAATATTGGACTCCAGTCATCAGAATATGTCTATAACAAACATTTGGTCCCACGTTTGCAGGCCACTGGCACTTAACCTAATCATCATGTGCTCACAAAATAGCATTTGCAAAAATAGCAATTGTAGACTGTGATAGTTTAACTTGATTATTATAGGGATTTCTTTTTTCAAAAATACTGTATTATTTTTAGTTATGTTTATGAGTGCATTGTCTGCACATGTATAAATGCACCAGTGTCATGCAATGCCCATGGAGGTCAGAAGAAGGTTTTGGATCCCACAGGACTGGAGTTACATATGACTGTTAGCTGTCATGTGGGTGCTGGGAATTGAATCCAGGCCCTCTGGAATAGCAGTCAGTGCTCTTAACCAATGAGCCATCTCTCCAGCCTGGGGTTTCTTACTATATTACTATAGATCTTTGTATGAAGAAAAGACCCTGACTGGGATTCAGAATGAATGAAAAGATCTTGTTAAGGATAGCCAAAGCATTCTGCTCTTCTTTTTCTTGTACCTTCTGGGCCCTTTTGGGTTTCATGGCCACTGGTTATTGCCTTTAAACTCTGAATAAACCTGGTCAGTCAAAAATACCTCCATCACCAAGAGAAGTAGTGAAGAGAAGAATCCATAGGCTGAGCTCTTCTCCCACTTCCTTCCCATTAGTCTTTAGAAGCCCTTAGTCTTCTTCTCCTTGGCTCCTTTCCAAGAACCTCAACTGAAAAGGCTTGGTATTTCAAAAGCCTCTTTGCTGACTTTTTTTTTGCTACACAGCACTGGTTTGGGAAGAATGACATTTGTTTTCCACATGTTGGCCTCTTTGTCATCCTGCTATGTAGGCTACTAATAACACCACTCTCAGTAAGCCAACAGACATCTCAGGTACTTTCAATATATGACTAAATTTGAGAACTAGTTTTGAGCTCCTACAGACATCTCAGGTACTTTTAATATATGACTAAAATTGAGAACCAGTTTTGAAGTCTGCAGGTAGACCTGTGCTTTTGAAAGTCCACATATTCGTGAAAGTCCACATATTTGTCAATCACCAGGGAATCTTGATAAAATGCAGATGCTGTTTCCCTGGGTTATAGATGGGCTTGAACTTCTACACTCCTAACATGGTCTTAGATGGTGTCTTTTTCTGCAGGGTCTGAGACCACACTTTGGGAAGCAAGGATTATTGTTCACCATCTGGTACTACTGGCTCTCATCTGGCAGAATAAGGAGTGGGAGTTTGTTTTGTGCCCCTTATATTTATTGGTGATCTAACTCTGTTCTCCAGGGCAGGCACTGTTAGAATTCACAACTATCTACAGATAAGAGAGGAGGCTCTTGTTAGAATCTGATGGTCTGAGCTCTTTAATTCCTGGATATTCAGGTTAGGGTCTTATTTGGTTTGTACAGCTCTGACAGAATAACACAAAGCCAGTAAGTTAAAAACAATAGAAATTTATTTCTCACAGTTTTGAAAGCATCCATAATCAAGGCACTGGCAGGACTGGTATCCAGTGAGGTTGTTTTCTACTTTCAACATGATACTTTGTTACTGAATCTTCCTGAGAGAAAGAGCGCCATGTCCTCCCATGGTAGACAGAAAAGATGAAGAGTGCTCCTTTAAATTTTGAAGGCTTTTAAAGGGTGCTAATCCCATTCTTTTTAAAAAAATTTTTTAATTTTATTTATTTCCGTATGTGTATGAATGTATTGTCTGCATGCAAGTCTGTGCACCCGTGATGTGCAAACGCCGCAGAGGTCAGAAGAGGGTGTTGGACTCCCCTGGAACTGGAGCTCTCCTGGAATTGGAGTGATGTCTTGTGACTTAATCACCTCCTGATTGCCACACCTCTTAACACTATTGCATTGGGGATTAAATTCCAACATGGATTTTGGAGATGGCGATATTCAAAGCACAGCACTTGATGATCATTTTGAGATTCTTTGTTTAACTATGATTCATTTTTTCTACATAATCATCCTAACATCTTTCTGAAAAATTTCATTTGACAATTTCTGTCTTTAACAGATAACTTTATATTATGCTTTTTTATTGGAGGAATCACACAATTACTGGCACTTAAACAAATCTTCCAATCCACCTTCCCTACTACTCTATATTTGCCGAACCCGGAGAAACTGCAGACTCATTTCTAGTGTTAAAGTACAACTTTCAAGATGTTAAAAAGCATGACTTTTGTACAGATATAAAATGAGCATGTGAAAGAGTTTATTCATGTACTTAATTAATGAAGGAGCTAGCAACATGGTAAAGCAAGTTTAAGAGGTAGATACTTACATATAGTCAGTCAAAGGAATGCTGAACTGAATTTGATAGACACAGTATAGGTTATATTGGTACCATAAAACTAACATGAACGGTTATCTTCTCTACTGGACAAAAATATACAAACTTTAGCTCTAATCAAACCAGAAATAGCAAAGCCAAGTATAGATGTATTTTGCAGTTCAATCAAATGATTCTTAGATGAGCCTGGCTAAAATGGCATTGGAAGGACATAAAGTTAGTCTTTTGTTTTATTTCTCAGTTTGGGCCAATTATTTGTAACACAAGGCAGAACCTGAGTTACCATTGGGAGTCTAGTGCACTTTCAAAGTTTGTTCTTGGAAGATCAATAGTGATACCATTTTAGACACTTGTTTTTAACCCTTTTTCTACCCAAATATGCCATCATATCAGATGGCATTTACAGTGCTCTCTAGGAGCTCTGACAGAGAAACTGTATATAAACATGAGACCCTGATGCTATTATGTGAGAAGTATACGTGATATATATATATATAATATAATATATATATATATATATGCATTTTCACTTAAGAAACTATTCTTTTAAATTTTTTTATTAATTTATATTTTTTTAATTTTTTTATGTATATGAGAATTTTGCCTGTATGTATGTAAGTATACCACATGCCATGTCCACAAAAGCCAGAAGAGGGTGTCAGATCTCCTGGAACTAGAGTTACAGATGGTTGTTAGCTGCCATGTGGGCTCTGGGAACCAAACCTAGATCCTCTGCAAGAAGCACCCAGTGCTCTTAGCCACTGAGTCATTTCTTCAACTCCAAGAAAATATTTTTTATGTTTTTCTTTTTTTGAGAAAGTTTCTCCCTGTAGCTCCAGCTGGCCTGGAACTTGCTATGTAGAATAAACTGGCCTCAATTTCACAGAGATCTGCCTGCCTCTGCCTCCCAAGTGCTGGGACTAAAGGGCATGTACCACCATGTCCATCCCCAAGAAACTATTCTTTTTTTTAAATTTTATTTACTTTTTATGTGTATGAATGTACTGTCTGCATGCAGGTCTGTGCGCCTGTGTGGCTCAATGCCGCGGAGGTCAGAAGAGGGTGTCGGATTCCCCTGGAACTGGAGTTCTCCTGGAATGGGAGTTACAGACGGTTCTAAGCCACCATGTGGGTGCTGGGGATCGAACCCACGTCCTCTGCAAGAGCAGTCGGAGCTCTCAACCACTAGGCCGTCTCTCCAGCCCCCAAGAAACTATTCTTAAAGATTGATTTATTAGTAAAAATAAATTTCCTCACAGCTTGCTCCACAGCTGGCCTCAACATATTAGCATGATGTGATGTGACTTCAGCAACAGTGATTTGCTTGATGGAAAGCTCCTCCCATATGTTTACCAAAATATCATGGTGCTTTGACTGAATTGGTCATTGTTTCTTTGTACCTTTTCTTTAGTTGGGCTGTGTAATCTCAAATACTGCTAGAATACATGAAATGCATTGACTGAACCCTTAATCATTTACTACTCAACAATTATGGCCTTGTGGTTTTGAGGGGCACCAAGAAACTTTGAGTTTAGTCAGTGGCATTTAAAAATCCTGTAATACTAAACAATTCAATGGGAATGAGGATTTAGTTTTCGAATCCTCTGGGTCACATGTTTCAGTGGTCTCCTTTTTCTAAACAAACACTTTACCAAGACATGTCCTGAAACTCTGGAGGAGCCTTTCTTGGCACTGTCTCTATTCTGCCACTTTACCCTCTGGCCATAACTGGCTGATGAGGGCTCCGGATTGAAATCCAACTCCATTGTGGTTTGTGACACTCTGGCTTTTGAAAATGTGGACTCAAAACAGAGAATGACAACACTAGAGAGGTGTTGGCACTAAGTTCTCACTGACCATAGATCTATTCTTTTCACCATGAGTATAAAGATTTTTCTACCTTGTCACGTAGAGATCATTACATAGTTTTCTCTGTTCACTACCCTTTTGTCTCTCTCTTCAGCAATAGTGAGAAGACACATTTGTTAATGAACAGAAATTCAGGATTTATTGCCTTTGCTAACAATGAAAATGCTGGAGTCTTTCATATGAACCACAATCAAAAGAACCAGGATGTCCTTCTCCCCATTGGTCACATAAATTCTTCATAGGTTAGTACCATACATGATCAGAAACATTTCTCTAGTGTTATACTTTGGTTCTTAAATGTCCTTCAAAGGCCCATGTCTTGAATGTTAGGTCTGTAGCCTGTGGTGCTATTGACATGTGGTAAAATCTTTAGTGACTAGTGCCTAGTGGAAGGAAGTTAGAGTTTTGGGGACATTTCTAGAGCAATGGAGCCAATTGGCCAAGGTTTCAACCTCATGAGCAAAAACAAATCTTTCCTGTCTTTAGGTAAATAAGATGGTAACTGAACTGTCTTAAGTGAAGGGAATTTTGGTTGTAGCCTTAGCTCTGTCACTCATTTGGTGTTACTGTGAATAAGTCATGTATATTCTCTGAACACTGATTTGTTCTAGAATAAATAAAAAGGAGATGGGAGAACTTTACAATGAGTAAATTTTAATTAATGGTTCCTAAACTCTGTTGGACATATTTCCACAGAGAGTAAAGGTGTATATTTTATCTGTGGGATTATGACTGCTTCATTCAATAGAAGACAGTAGAGCCAATAGTGTTTGACTTCCAAGCTGGGTCTTTAAAGGCAATGCACCTTCTGCTTTGAATTTGGGAACCTTGTGCTGGATCCCTCTGTCATTATAGAAGAACTTTAGCTATAAATTGGTAGCTTTACTGCAATGAAGCCCAAGCCACACCCAAGCACCATGTATAGATATTATAGTTAAGTCTCAACTGAATTTCTTGCCAATAGTCAACTTTAACAGTCAAATATGTGACTTGATGTTTTTCATGTCCACCTAAGACTACATTTCAGATGATTTCAAGTCCTGCAGACATCTGCCTACAACACGACAGATCCCAAAGTGAGAAATGACTCATCAAGCCTTTCCAAAATTCCTCAACCACGCACCTCTTTTAGATTCCTGTGACAGTAATAAAGTGTTTGTTTCATGGCTATAAGTTTTTAGGTTTATTACATGTTCATAATAATTTCAAATGCTATTCTTTGACCTTCATGCTCCCTTACATCCTCCTTCTTCTCATCTATGAATACATTCCATTCTTTCATCAATCCAGAAATTTTCAAGGTCTTATTGAATAGCACTGGCTCATCAAAGATTAATCATTAACTCTCCACAGTTTTGCAGATATTCCAGAGCATATGGAAAAGGAGCAATAAATATAAACAAAACTAGCTCAAACCACAGGAACCATAACAAAAATTAGAATATATATATTATATATATAGATATAGATATATATATCAAGGTAATTTAGGCCCCAAGAAGACAAAAAATCACATTTTCTTTCACGTGGAAATCCTAGCTTATAATGTTTATATGTTCATACATCTATAAGTGGGGGTGAGTGTAGATGTGGGCTTTGAAACAAGAAAGATATCACTAGGGGGCAAAGACATGTCAAGGAGGAGGTGGGAAGGCAATAAGACATATGTGACATGTAAGTGGAAAGGAGGCTATGGGGTGTGGAAGAAAACAAGGGAGGACAGTAGGATGAGGGAGAAGAGGGATGGAGGAGAATCAACAACTAAAATTTTCTTGGAAAATGACATAATGAAATTGAGTATTTTGTATGATAATTATTACTTTAAAAAATTTAACATCATGTCTTTTCTTGGGACATCAATAGTCCTACAAGTTAAAGTAAAGAAATGAAACCTTGGGGCTGGAAAGTTGATTCAGTGGTTAATATCACTGGCTGCTTTTACAGATGACCGAGGTTCAGTTCCCAGCACCAACATGGTGGCTAACAACCATCTGTAACTCCAGTTCCAGGGGATTTGATGCTCTCTTCTGACCTCCACAGGCATTTTACAGCATGGGTACAGTTACATACATGCAGGCAGTACACCTGTACACATAAAATAAAAATAATAAATTAAAATATTAAATATATTTCCTGCACAGCTGCTGTCTGATTTAGAAAGTCTTTTCCTATGCCTATGTCTTGTAGGTTCCTGCCAAAGTTTTCTTCTATCATTATCAGAGTTTCAGGTTTCACATTGAGGTCTTTGATCCATTTGGAGTCGATTTTTGTACAGGGTGAGAGGTAGGGGTTTGATTTTACACGTGGTGATCCAGTTCTGCCAAAACCATTTGCTGAAGATGTTGTGTTTCTCCCATTGAGTTTCTTGGTCCCTTTGTCAAATATGAGGTGGCTGAAATTGCATTTGCTCACGTTTGAATCTTCAATTTTGTTCCATTGACATATAGGTCTGTTTTTGTGCCAATACCAGGCTGTTTTTATGACTATAGCCCTGTAATATAGTTTGAAGTTTGATGTGGTAATCCCTCCTATATTGCTCTTTTTGCTCAGGGTTGTTTTGGCTATTTGGGGTATTTCGTTTTTCCATATGAACTTTACAATGTTTTTTTCTAGGTCTGTGAAGAAGGTTATGGAGATTTTAATTGGGATTGCTTTGAATCTTTATATTACTTTGGGGAGGAAGGTCATTTTCACTATATTAATTCTTCCAATCCATGAGCATGATAGGTCCTTCCATTTTCTGGTGTCTTCTTCAATCTCCTTCTTCAGGAATTTAAATTTTTCATTGTAGAAATTTTTACTGCCTTTGGTTAGGTTTGTTTGTAGATAACCACTGGTCATGGTGGTGCACACCTTTAATCCTAGCACTTGGGAGGCAGAGGCAGGTGGATCTCTGTGAGTTCAAGGCCAGCCTGGTCTGCATAGTGAGTTCCAGGACAGTCAGAGGTACAGGGAGATCCTGTTTCAAAAAGACAATAAATAAATAAATAAATAAATAAATAAATAAATAAATAAATAAAATACTTAAGAATCAAAATTGAAGAAA
The DNA here is from genome assembly GCA_009823505.1 of Rhizomys pruinosus. Classification (NCBI taxonomy): domain Eukaryota; kingdom Metazoa; phylum Chordata; class Mammalia; order Rodentia; family Spalacidae; genus Rhizomys; species Rhizomys pruinosus. Next base: position 419,517 of record VZQC01004035.1, on the reverse strand, counting down.
TTAACAGGAGGAGATTATATATAATTCATGTCAGTCTGAGTTAAAAGGGGCCATACGGATCAGCACTTACATGAAAGACATCTAAGTCTTTTCTACTTTTTCCGCCACCTTTATCTGACTTTCTCCAATATTCTTTTTCTGTGATTCTCCATTGTTATTCTCTCTTTCAGGCTGAATGGCCTTTTCTGCTTCTCTGGGCACATGGACCAAAGATGGCAGTCCCACTGATATCCTTGGCTGCCAAGTCTGCATCACAAATCTGTCAACTGTATTTAACTACTGATTCAGACATGTCACACTTATAAATTTCATGGAAGACACTCACACCCCACTTGGTTCCAAGCTTTTCCCAGCACAATGAGCTGGGTAGGTTCTGGGGATCTTTGCCAATCAGGAGAATGGTGACTAGCAGATTCTCTAAGAGCATGAAAGCGGTAATGATCACCCCTGTCACATTAGAGGTAGCTTTTGGCTTCAAGGCACCAAAGGTTGCCCCTTTCACCTGATGTCTTTACCCATAAGGCTGAATTGGTTCTCAGCAATCATTCTGGAGACTGTTTGCTCCCATTGCTAGGAATGTCATCCCTTTAGCTACACTATTGTAAAAGGAGATAAAGTCATGCCAGGCATGGTGGTGGCGCACGCCTTTAATCTCAGCACTCTGGAGGCAGAGGCAGGTGGATCTTTGTGAGTTCAAGGCCAGCCTGGTCTACAGAGCAAGTTCCAGGACAGCTGGGGCTACAGGGAGACCCTGTCTGGAAAAGACCAAAAAAAAAGGAGATAAAATTAGTGACACCTCATGGTTTGTTTTTATTCTTTTAAGTCTCAGGTGACTACAGTTGTCAATTAGCCTCCAGGAAAGCCATCATATTTTGTTTCCTGTGATGAAGTGAAAGAATTTAAGCCTAGACTTGGTGGCACCTTTGATGCAATTTACTTGCCCTTGTTTTCCCAGAAGTTAAGGCGGATGCTTCCCTGTGGACTCAGTTGCTACAGTGAAGAAGAGAGTGCTTCTGAGGAAATCTTGCTCTCCTAGACCTCAGAGGATTAGTGGGCAGGCAGGGTACTAGCCATCATTGGTTTCCTGCAGTGTACCAGGCACTATGCCAAAATGATGCTGCCTGCCCCCTCCATTGATTTCATAGCTATGATGTGATACTCAGCAAAGAGAAGTCCCACATTGGTAACCAACAAAATATCTTATTTTGATATTGCTTTTCTTTTCTATACATCAAAATCATCCCAATTCTCATTATTAGAACATGAAATAAAGTGACAAGAGTTATTAAATACTTTGAACTAAAGAAGAATAACTGCAGTAGAAAAGAATCCATTCCCACAATCTTTAAGTACTTCTAAACAGGAAACAGGAATCTTCCGTTTTGGAGTGCAGGGGCCCACAAGAACAGTAATCTCAAATGGGAGGTCTAAGACTCCTTTGTTTGAGCTTAGATATTTCCTTTCTTCCGCTCTTCCTTCTTTCTTTTTCTTGGAACAAGGCCTTGCCATGTAACTCAGCCATGCTGTCTTTGTACTCTCAACCCTTGCTCTCTCCCCATCCTCAGTGATCAGGATGACAGTCATGGTGACCATGCTGGACTATGATCTTATACTTTCTTTGAACAAATCTTTAATATTTTAGGATCTTGTCCATTAAATGGAATGAATTCCTTTAACTGAGGTCAAACAGCAAAATTTGTAGTAGGGTGCACCTTATTTGGGTGAGTAAACATCATCGTTAGCTATAATGGAATTCTTGGCCAGTTTTGAACCTTCCAGGATTAATTCCTACTTTGTTACACTGGGAAGTTTGCCAGGACAAAGGTAAGTGGGAAGTACTGATGTCAATCATTAACATAAAAGCTGTAAATGATTGGAAAGTCTTTACCTATACTAATAATCTGCTGACATCTATTGAGCACATCAGTGACATAAGCACCTCATTGTTTTTCAAAACGGTCTTGTGCCATTATTCTAGCCTTAGAAAGAAGGAGCCTCTGGCCTCAGAAGTTAAGCAAATTGCTCTTGAGGAACAGAGCAGAGCTCAAGAGATGTGGATTCAAACCCTAACTCTTGTTAGATTGTAGTTCACCCCCAGGCCTGAATTCAGCCACATTGCTGAATTTCTTGCTGTGCCAATCAACATGGCGCCCTTCCTGGCAGAAACTGTATGCACCCTCCTCACTGTTATTAGTTGCCCCCTGCACTGAGCTTGTAAACAGCATGTAAACATTTATAGAAATGTGTGCAGGCTGAGGACTATAACTGCATGACTAAGTTGATTAAATGATTGGATGAGCTCTGATGCTCTCTATGCTGGTTGGTAGAAGCTTCCTATACACCCTGTACTGGAAAACAAAGTTTTGGGTTTTACCTTCTGACATGCTCCCAGGGTGGTCTTTTGCTCCATAACACTTATCCTCCGTAGAGAGGGGACCAAGGATTGGTTAAATGAAAGCCCACATTTAGATGCGTACCTAACAACAGATTTCTCATCTGCAAAACGGTCATGATCAAAGTAATCTGTTTTACAGAGTTTGGGTGAGAATAAAATAAAATCCCATGTTTGTCTTCTCTGACAACTTCATAAGGCCATGAATCTCAAAGAGGCAGGCCTTAGACTTGAACCCAGGGCTTCTGTATTCACACTGCCTTTTTTATTAGAAAATGAAGTTTGATTTGGGGAAAGGATAAAGTCTAGAGCATTGAGTGTGACTGATGGGTGACAGTCTTTTGCTTACCACATAAGCAAATATATATGTATATATTTCTAGAATATATGCACAAATAGTTAAGGAGAATTATACTGGTATAGAGTAAAAGACACCATATCATAATATGGAATGTATGCTTTTTAACAGATATTAATTCTGCTAGGCAATCCTTCTGTTGATGCTTTTTTTCTTCATAAATCAACTTCACCAAAGTATTATTTATATACATCAAAATGCACCCATTTTATGTTTGATGAGTTTTGACAAATGCATACATCTGTGAAACCACTATGATAATCCAATGACAAAGTAATATTATCAGCCCAGAAAACTCCATCACTTCTCCTACTGAGGGCCCAATATAGACACTAATCTTTTTTATCACTATAGATTCCATCTGCCTAAATTTTATATAAATTAAAACATTAAGTTTGTACTCTTTAGGGTATGGTAACTTTTGCTTAGCATGGGTCTAGGGGTGCAACCATACTGTTTGGTATATCATCAGTTCCTTCCTTTGTATTGCCCCATAGCATTTCCTTTCCATTTCACTATATGCTTGTGTTTACCATCCACCCTGACCAGTAACCACTCAGGAAGAGTTAAGGGCAGATAATATCACCTTAGACCTGGACAAGTGAGACCCCCTCCCTGGAGATTCTGTGTTGCATGATCTTGTTCTGGCCTTTTCCCTGACATATCCTTCCTATGGGATGAGTTAGGGATGTGAATTTTTGGGACCCTTACCAGGGCACTCAGAACCCAAGGATCACTTGGCCAAGAGACCCTGAGTCTACTGCCAGAGTCTGTTCAGATCTGTCACTGAACTGGTCTTCTTGAGGAAAGATAGTTTTATATTCCCCAATCCTTTGCAGGGCAGTCAGCAGCAGGTAGGGGAATGGGAGGGTTTAAGGGACATAGAGAAAGTGCCTAGATCTTGAATGGATAGGTTGAGCCACCTGTAGTTATGAACGAAACCTCCCCATGGGGAGAGAAGATGGCTATTGCAACCTCTGGCCTTAATTTTGTATTCATTTCTTTGCCCAAAACTGATAGGTGTAGGCATGGAGACATAGGAATAGAAGGAAGCAAGAAATGTCTAGTAGGAAGTAAAATTGTACTGAGATAACCCATCCTCCAATTTTCAAGAAATTTTAGAATGAGAGGTTGTTTTAGATTTCATGCTTTTTCATTCTTTAATTTCATATACAATAGCCTGAGGCTTAGAGATGCTAAGTGACTTCTCTAGGGTCATACAACTAGTTAGTGACAGGACTAAGAGGTGAGATTGTTCTAATCTGAGTTCTTTTCAGTATACACAAAAGCAATGGTTTTGTTTTAATAACCTCTGAAACATGTTTTGTTAAATTGTGAACATCATGTGTTTTGAAGTTAACTTCTACAATAGTTTTTTTAATTATTTATTTATTATTTTTTATGTGTATGAGTGTACTGTCTGCATGTAGGTTGGTGCACCCGTGTCATGCAATGCTGCGGAGATCAGAAGAGGGCATCAGATTCCCCTGGAACTGGAGTCAAAGATGGTCTGTAGCCACCATGTGGGTGCTGGGAATCAAACCTGGGTCCTCCGCAAGAGCAGTCGGTGCCCTTAACAGCTGAGCCATCTCTCCAGCCCCAACTTCTACAATAGTTTTATTTAGAGTCAAATTATTCAAAGAACTTATTTCCAGCATATTGCAAATATTGTTTTTTTAAAAAAAACTGTTATGTCACTCCACTTGGAAGTGGAGTCTCAATAGCCATTTGCAGTGAACTTCTGCTCAAAACAGCCATTTGCTATCCTATCAACATTCACTTACAAAAACACATGAACAGTATTTTCTAAGAATACATACAAATGTTATTTCATTCCCTTTTCTCTTTGAACTTGATTTTTTTGCTTCCCCAAGGAATTGTCTTACAACATAGTTTATGTTTGAAAGGCATTTTTATTTATTACCTTATTGCATTTTTATGCATGGATATTTAAGTCTATCTATGTACAAGTATCTAGAAAGACATATATACATATACTCACATATACATGCAAGCATATGTATACATTGAAATTATACATTGCTGTTTTCTGTGTTTTCATTCATTAGCTAAAGAAATATTTATTGAATGATTATTATGTGCAGATATTGTTCTAGATACTGTTCTAGTAAACCAAACACTTTAAAATCTCTGCCCATATAGAATTTATGTTGGATGAGGCATTCAATATACAGAACAGAACACGTAATTTGTATACCTATACATACATACATACATACATATATGTGTGTGTATGTGTGTGTGTGTGTTTGTAACCTTAGATATTTAGAAATAACAACAAAAGAGACAAAGCCAGGTGATGCTAATATTTTTGAGAGAGTGCTCTACCTGAAAAGATGACTATTGCACAAAGATCTGAAGAAAGAGAACTTACTTCTGTCCACCCAAGAGGAAGGGCATATGAGACAGAGGGAATAGCCAGTGAAGATCTCCTGAGGCTCAAATGTACCCACTGAACTTGGGAAAGGGCAAAAGGAGAGATGGGTCTCCTGAAATGGGCTCAGAAGCCCATGGGTAGTCAGATTATAAAAAATTCGTGGTAGACGGACATTTTAAGGAATTTTAGCTTTTACCTAAGTGATTATGGAATGTTTTGCTGACACTTTTGATGGAATTATGTTTCACTTAAACTTTTATAGAATTTTCATGGTGTTATCGCAAAAGTAGACTGCAAAAAGATATGAACAAAGTAGACACAGTCGTTAGTAAGTATGGTGATTTATTTTATGTGTCAACTTGATCTGACTAAAGAATGCCCAGAAAGCTGGGGCAGCATTTTTCCTCTGTATGTCTATGAGGGTGATTATTGGGGAGATTAGCATTTGAATCAGTACACAGAGTAAAGAAAAATTACCTTCACCAAAGTGGACATTACCTTGCTCTCAGGTGACTAGGTAATTTTACCTAGTCACCTGAGAGCCTGGGTAGAACAGAAAAGGTAGAAGAAAGAAGAGTTTGCTCTCTGCTGCAATGGTTCATGCATCTTCTTCTGCTCTTGGATATTGATGCTCAAGCTTCTTGGGTCTTTGGACCTAGACCAGAACTTACATGCTTAGCTCCTCTGTTTCTCAGACTTTGGGGTTTGAATTACAACTCCAGGTTTCCTGGGTCACCAACTCGCAGATTCCAGATTGTGGGTTGCCTTTGCCTCTGTAACTGTGTGACTTATTTGATACATAGATACGTAAATAAATATATGTATACTCATGGGGCCTCTCACATGTATATAAAACCTCACATACATAGTTTTCATTTCTATATAAGATCTTATCAATCAATAAATTAATTAATCAATTTGTCATATATAATCTATCATGTTTCTGTCATCTACTATCATATATATCATCTATCTACTATCTTCTATCTATCTACTATCTATCTATCTATCATCTATCTATCTACCTATCTATCTGTCTATTATCCACATCCCACTGATTATTTTTCTCTGAAGAATCCTATTACAGATAGGCTGCTAAATTTCTGTATTTTCTTTTCATATCTGTGCTTCCCATCCTGCCCTTTGCCCTATGCCCTGGTAGGCTGATCCACCTGGATTTTATTAGTGAGTTCTTTTCCCTCTGTCTTCCAGTAAGTTCAAGCAATGGGGAACGATAGGAGATGAGAGGGAATTTATTCCATTGATTCCTCTGGATCCTTCTTTGACAAGTCACTGCAAGCTAGCTGTATCCCTCTACCGAAGACCACAATCAGGCAATGGCATCTTCTTACTTACAGCCATTCTTTTCAGGCCTGGATAACTACTATCCTTTTATTTTTTTTTCTTTAGGCTTAGAGGGAGATCCGGCATGCCCCTGGTGCTTCATACCTCAGCTTAGTTTCCACAACTATGGCTACACCTCTTTGCTTAGAGTCCTTTAATTGAACTCTTCAGTTATTCCTTTAGTGTGCCATCTGTTTCCTCTTAGGACCCTGACTCCTTTGATTATTTATTGCTGTGTTAAAGAACCTCCAACCTTAATGATTTAGAACATCCACAATCATTTCTTTACTCAGTTTTGTAATTTAGGAAAGGCTTTGTGGAGATACTTGTTTTCACCCCCATGTGGCATTAGCTAGAGTAGCTGGGGCTGAAGGATCCACTTCTAAGATGGCTTACTCATATGACTGGCAAGTTGGTGCTGGCTGTCGTGTGGGCACTCAGCTAGGAATGTTGGCTAGGGGCTTTGATTTGCCTCCACGTGGGCTGTTAGGACTCTTACACAGCATAGAGATTGAGTTCCAAGAGGCAGGAAGCTGAAGCTGCCAATTTCCTTAAAGTTTAGATCTGAAGCTGGCATAGTATCCCTTCTATGTGCAATTGGATAAACCAGTCAGAGGATAAGCTCAGAGTCAAGGGAACAGCACAGTGAATTTATAGTCATCTTTAATATACCACATTGAATGACACAAGAAGTTATTGTCATAATCCAGATGAGAGATAACTACAGCTTGAACCAGGGTGGTAGTAAAGAGGATAATAAGAAATGGTTACACCCTGGTTGTAATTTCAAGTGAATCAATGAAGTTTTTAATTGGCTATGAGTTGTGTGATAAAGCAGTGAGGGTTGTGATAGTCTGTGTCTTCTGAGAAGCAGATTCCAGATGGAATTAAACAAATAAGCATTTTAATATTAATAGTTCCTGTCTGAAAAGGAAATAGGGAAGGAACTAGGCAAGGCTAGGAGAGGAGAGAGACTGTCTTGGAACTGTGATGAATGCGAGAGGAGGGAAGGAGGGAGGAATGGTGGGGAAAGAGAGAGAGAGAGAGAGAGAGAGAGAGAGAGAGAGAGAGAGAAATAGGAACCTATGTTCTAAGTCATCTAAGGATGGCTCAGGGCATGGTAAGGTTGATGCTTACTGGACATCGCAGAACAAATGTCACACTAACAACTAGATAAAAATGCGGAGATATCTTGTGGTAGGTAGAAAATTAGGGGTAGTAAGACTGTCCTAAGAAGAATCCCTTCTCAATATATATCAATTAATTCTTAAATATGAAACTAAATTTTATTGGAAACACATCTTTTTATAAGCTATATGCATGGATGAATAATACTGTTAGAAAGGGCCAGAGTTCATTATATACTATATCCCATTTTTTCATGCTTATAGATTTAAGAAATCTTGTTCATGTAGATAGATGAATTCAAGTGGATTATTGTAACATCATTTGGAGGTTTTAAATTCTGCATCATATGTCAAAGATTCTATAGCAAGCTATTATAAAAATTATTTTTAATGATTAACTGATAATCCTAGTAGGTCTTACTGAGGTTCCAATAGAGGCAAATAAACAGAACACCATGTGACTTACATAAAGATTTGTTACTTAATGATTAGAGTTATTCCCTTCATTAATATTAGCTCTATGCTTGAAACTGTCCCTCTTTTATTACATTTTTATTAACTTTTCATAAGTAGTTTCATAGCACAGTCATGAATCAAATTTGGACTCCCTCCCCCATCTATGCCCCTACAATCCCCCACCAGACCTCATGTACTCCACCACACATGATAAGTCCCATCCAGTCAAGCATTTGCACCCAGATGTCCTTAAGTGTAAAGCAATCCACTTCAGTCTAGTCAGCCCATGTAGAGATTGTAAATAAGGCATACTCTCCCACACCCAGTAACAATTAGCCTTCCATATTTCTTAGCCTATGTTTGGCCCACCATCCACTTCTCTCTTCCCCCCTGGGTCCTTATTTAATTGAATTGGCATGGGTCCTGTGCTCGATGCCACCACCACCATAAGTTCACATGTGAAAGCTTCCCATGGCCTAAAATCCTCTGCTTCCCTGTATTCATGAATCAGCCATGGCACTTATAATCTTTCTGCCCCCTCTTCTGCAATGGTCTCAGAGCCATGGGTGGGTGGGGTTCAATGCAGGAGTCCTACCTAGCAGTCCCTCATTTTGATGTCTGATATTTATACATCAGGGAACAGTGTACCTTAGAAGATTTTAGGAGGATATGAAGTGGATGTTTTATCAGTGGAATGAAGGAAAGTGATTATGAGAAACAAGTTAGTAAAGGTGGAGCTGCCTTTCCATCACAAGTATGTCCTTACTTGTGGCTAATAAATTAAGGTCAGTAGTATTGGGAAAATCCCTTTACAATGAAATAATCATGATTACATAATTGTAACTCAAGGGATCAAGCCCCACTAATCCATACAAAGTTTTGGTAGATCAAATAATTCTTGAACATGAAGGTAAAATTTAGTGTTAGGCAGATTTTAGGAAATAAACTCTGAACATTTACCCCCTTAAAAGCAAAGCTTTCTTACATGTTACAGTAAGATTGGTAGGGTTCCTGAAAAAGGTACTGGAGTTTATTTATAAAGCAATTAAGGTTGACTTCCAAGGCAGATGAGCATAAAGACACTGAGAGAAGATCATCTGAGAGGCCATGAGATGGTAAAGATTGAGATATACCCAGCCAGGAGGAACATGGTTCTCCTTCCCTGGTATATCAGGCCATGGTGAAAATAAAAGCCCAGACTTAGGCTGGGGCCAGAGCAAAGTACAAGGACTGGACTGGCCATCACAGACTTGATAATTAATACAGAATTGAGTCCAAGAGCATGGTGTTGGAATCAACTCGGCACCTGGAGTCTTCCTACTGAGTCATCAGATGGCAGAGGTAAGGCAGCAAATGTGACACGGATAACTCATTTTTTATTTAAACAATGAGAAGCCATTTTCTATATAGTCCATTTATGAGGGAAGAGTCTTTCTGACCCTGTTACCTCTCAAAGGTCCCACCTCTAAATATCATTAGCATGTGACTTTGAGGATTAAGTTTGCAACACATGATTTATGGAGGACAAATCTTGAAAACTTAGCAATGATTTAGGCTACTTTAGACCAGTTAAAAATTGAGCTTGGGTATATACACAATAACAAAATAACAATAACAAAAGCTGGAACCAAACCAAATGCCCCTCAGCTAACAAGTGGATAAAGAAAATGTGGTACATGTACACAATGGAATTCTATGCAGTGGTAAAGAAAGAGGACATCATGAACTTTGCAGGTAAATGGATAGAATTAGACACCATTATGTTAAGTGAAGTATCACAGCCCCAGAAAAACAAACGACATGTGGTGTCCCTCATTTGTGGATGCTAGCACCAAATCTCTATCTGTAAGGCAAACTGAATAACTATTTTTCTTTCATCTGTAGTAAATATAATAACTGATGTTACTTATCAACTTGCTATGTAATGTAAGAATGTAAGGTGATATATTTTCTTTACTGACATATAACTTTACTATCAAAATGTGAATCCCTAAACATGTTTTGGAATCAACCTATAGTTTATTTTCAGACATCATAACCTTGGTATATGTGTGGTGTATATATGCATATTTTGGAGGGATAAAAATTGGAAAGACTGTGAGAGCCAGGATAGGAGATGCATGACCATATGGAAATAGGTCATGTGTCAGGCTCCTGTGACCTTGCTCCTATGAACTTACAGCAATGGTGTCAGCACGCACAAGACCCATGCAGACAAATCCAGCACAGAACTGTGGAACGGGGCAGCAGGCCCCAATTTTAGCAGAAGAAATATTGATAGCTGATTCCTGCTGGGTGAGGAAGAACTGATCTTCTTTAAGGGAATGACTCTAGATAGGCTTATTAGACCCCAGTGGATGAACTTGGACCAAGGGACTTCTGAAGACACTAACTTGACTTGATTTGCCTTAACATAAATAACATAATGTGTGAAATCCAGTGAGGGGAGGGCTGATGGGAGGGTGCCAATGGGGGAGGGTCTATAAAGATGACTTAGCTGTTGTGTATGAAATACACAAAAGTTCAATAAAATATGCAAAAATAAAAATTTAATGTCTAAATACTTGGAGACTATGGGAGACATTCTTATTCAAACCATCATAGACACCTCTTTCCCATTTTATAGACAAAAGTCTTAGAACATGACCCTGAATTGTGGCTCCTGCAAACTACATTGTAGTTTTCACTTTCCGAATTTATTTTGTAAGCTCCAGATCTAATCTCTGTGTCACAAATGCTGAGTGAAATGGGGCCTGTCCTTTTATAAAATTTCTTAATAAGGTGGGGTTTCCTTCAGTGCTAGATGGCTCACTGTGGGCATCAAAGCTACATCTGCTGTCCGAATACAAATGCCTTTATATTCACGTATCTCTATCTTTTGTGTGATTTACCAGGTCTCAAGAGTCATAGTTTTCTCTTTGAACTTTCCTACATACTGCACCTAAGCTAAATATTTGGTTTACTTGACTTTCATTTCATTTTTCTTGACTTTTTCACATTTATCTTCATGCCTCAATCAATCTTCAATAGAGAAGTTGCCAAGTAACATCCTTTCTCTTCTCTGGCTAGGTTTCTCATAAATTCTATTTGTTTATCAAACCTTTTGCTCAGCCATGAGCAAAAAAGATCTCCAGTTCTATTTTACTTGTTTTGAAAATAAAAATTGAAAATAAAAGGGATGCTACTTGGAGCTGGATTCAGAAGAGTTAAGAATGAGGATTTGTAGAGAATTCTAGCTTTAGATTCTAGATCTGCTATATTTAGCTGTTACATTAAGCAAATTGTTTGTTTTCAAGCCTCTTTCTTCATCAGGGCCCTCTCTGGATCCTACTAGTAACAACTATTTTTAATGAATCCTAACGAAGCTTATCTTCTAGGTGCTGCAAAGGTTTTAATACAAGAGACTTTCTTAACTCCCCCCCCATAGAATAAGGAGAAATATGATGATGATGAGGTCATTCTCCAGCTGTAGATTGGAGCCAGCTCTTATAGAGGTATTCTCTTGTAAAATCGGTAAAACTGCCTTCTTTAATTGACTAATGGACATAGGAACTGTGAAAAGAATTCTCTATTCAGAACCAAAAATATAATGCTAAAGTCTCCTAAGCTACACACTTAAGCAAAAATATTAATACAGGACTTGATTTCAACAATGGATTATTCTACAAGGAGATGTTGGCCAGGGACCCAAGCCCCCCAAAAGGTAAAGGCTCCTGCCTCCAAACTGGGATATCAGCAGGAAGCGAGGCCAATAAATAAGGCCCTGCTGTTGAGGACCTCTGCTATAAACATGGGAAAGATGTAAGGAGACTGCAACGCAAGCATAGGATGGTCTCTGGCATTGCCAGAGAGTGTTAGCAAAGATCCACTAAACCAATAAAGCAATATTGGTCTCCTTGAGACAACAAGGAAGACTCCTCCGTCAGCACAGCTACACCTCACCTACCTGGCAATACTGCTTGGCAGCAGTGTCAGCCATATGGTTGTATATCCCAAATATAATGGCTATTAGCTCTCTCCTTGAGGAACAACCCACGGTTGATGCCACCAGCTTACATCCTCTAAATGGTTAGGAGATGTGAGATTAAACCACATTGAAGGACCCTTGTCATACGTAACGAAGAAAAATGTAATTCATTGCATTCAACATATCATCCAAACATATCGGTCTATACCAAAGTAACCTACCCATAACAATTAGTAATGTTTAAATACCTATTCATCTAATTGCTTGTGCTTCAAAAAAATAAAGAAGTAAAAAAAAAAAAAAAAAAAAAATACCCATATATCTAATTGCATGTGCTCATTAGTAGGATCAAGGTTATGCCTGGACAGCTGGCAGCCCATGAAAGCAAACAGCCAGAATTGTCTAGAGACCAGGACAACAGCTCCAGAGAAAGTAGAATGTTTTGCTTCTCATCCACTTGCCCCTTTTCTAAATGCTAGGGAACAATTGCGGAAGAGGAGGCATGGTTCGAATGTAAGGGCTGCGCTTGGGGTGTGACTGGTGAACATTGATGCAATTGGAAACCTACAGCATATCAGACTGGACACTCATTTGCATCAACTTGATGAACATACAATGACCCCCTTGCTGGATGGTGGGCCCCATGCGCTGTGTGGACTTTGGGCACAACTGCTTGCAAATTGGTTTTACATGAAGGATGCTTGTACTCACAAATTATCACTTATTGTTAAAAAAAATGAAAACAAAACAAAACAAAAAACAGAAAGATGCAGAAAAGTTACGGCAGAATGCATGATCTGGGATGGGTAGGGGTGGGGTGGGGGGAAGGGAAGGGGATATATGCCTGAACTGATTTGGAAAATGATGTATGAAATACACAAAGCATCAATTAAAAAAATGTCCATATAAAGTTATAGTTTTTCAAAGAGGCTCACAGGAATTTTTCTCATCTGGCATTTTCTTCTAGAACCTTGTTACCTCTTCTCAATAGGTAAGTTTTATATCTCTTTCCTTTGAATTTGGACAGGTTTTCACTAGCTAGTGGCCAGATGAATTTAGAGGAAATAATGCTGCATGGAGGTAAGTCAGAAAAGGTGATGTACCTTAGAGCTTTGGACAGCAATGATATGAGGAAGCCCAATAAACTCTTGTGAGAAATCAAATAGAGAAGCTCTGGAAGTATAAATGATCCTCATTTATTCACAGATTCTGTATGTACAAATTTGCCTCAAATCAATATTGCTCACCATTTGAGAACATTTGTGAATGTGAGTAGAATGTTGAATGACTTGTGTCATATAATGTACACATTCATAGCTGAGGTCTAGCACATCAACACTCTCCCTTGGAGATTCAGCCCTTATGTGGTGAACAAATTACCTTTTTCAGTCTATTTAGTGTCACATTTACCCCCATTTTTGTGGTGATTTTGCTGTTTAGAATTAGTCCCAAGCATAGTGAAGTTCTGTGTGGTATCCTTGAGCTCTAGAACCCTGTGATGTACTCAACATAGAAAACAATCATTCAAATAAACTTTGTTTTGGCCTGATCTTTAGTGCTGTTGACTATTATTAAATGTTAATAAATCATCAGTACATGGAAAAGAAAAATCTTTTAACAGAAACACACATAAAACAAGGTTATGTATTGGTGAGTTGATAAAAACAGACAGAGATCAGTATGTCCCTCTGGAGCAATGGTTCAATATTTGCTCATTTAGTGTTTGTGGTGACTTATAGAACATAACTCCCATGGATGATGATTAGTAGAGCACTAGAGGGAGATAGTCAGTGCCCAGCAGTTCCAGGCTCCAGTACTTCTAGCCTTAGCTGCTGTGTAAGTATAGCTTCAGGACAGATCCCAGGCCAGGCAGCACAAGAGAATTCCTAAACTTGCAGGCTTTCTAAGTTGTGTGAAATAATTGTTTTTCCACAAATTATTTTAAATTTATTGTTATTGCTATGTATTTATATTGTTAGCAACATATTTTATTAATACTGAAACTGTTGATTTAAGCTACAGCAGTCACCAAAGTAATAGAGGTATTAATTCATCCCTCATGAGACTGGTGAGAGGATTAAAGGAGACATCATTCCATTGTCTTGAAAAAGCTAAATGTTATTAAGTGCCAAGCACTTTATTACCATTAATATTATAAGTCCATTGTATTAGACTTTATTTTATAGAATCAGGTTATTAATGCTGAAAAGAGGCTTTATAGCTCACCCAGGCTAATCTGTGCACTTTTTGGATGAGGAAATGAGCCCTAGAGATGGAAAATTGTATCACAGAAAGATATTGGTAGAGTATAAGATAGAAGTAAGTCTATTCCTTTGTGTGGAATCAAAGCCTGTTGATCTTGTTGACATTAGTTGATTTGGACCTTTATTTACTATTATACAGTAAAGGCAAGTCATTTCTAGTGTGATTTAGAAACTCATTTTTGTTCTGTATTTTCTGGATAATAGTGTGTCATTTCTGATGACATAAAAGAAAGCCAACAAAAACTCACAAACATTTGTGTCTGAGGCCTTTGGAACAAGATGGTGACACACTGGTGAAAGATGGGCTTCTGGTTAACATTGTAGATACCACAAAGGGAACTGATGACTCAGAGTGGGCAGAAGGAGGACTTTCATTTGCCAGTGGTTTTAAAGTATCCCCCTCACTGATATAGAAATTTGATTGGGGGTGGTTAGTAAGTAGGTAACCAGATATATGAAAGGATCTAAATATGATCAAAATACATTGCACAGAATTTGCAAAACATCAATAAATGATTAATTTAAAAGAAAGAAAAAATGAAAGCTTTCTTCCTATCTTTTTGGGTTTTCTACCCTCTAGTCTTGTTTCATAATCTTTTAGACTGGTCTTTTATTCAGCCTTATTCAGCCTCTAGGAGCACCTACAATATCCTGTGGTACAAATTTGGCTTTCTCTCATAAAATTTCTGGGGTTAAATGGTCTTAATATTTGTGTTCCCTCTGAAGTCCTTTGTGGAGTCCTCTGATAGTCATACCTGTCAATGTGATGGTATCAAGGGGTACTGGATTTGGCAGATGAAGAGGTAATAAGGATAGAACCCTCATGAATGAGATTAGTGACTTTACAAAAAGATCAGGCCACCAGGTACCAAATATTCTGGTAACTTCCCCATTACAGATATGTCTGGGTCCTATACAAGAAGAAATAGGGCTTGTCAGAGGAAGTGATGCTGGTAACAGCTGACTAGACAAGAGGAAAACCTCATGTCTTAACTACCTGTTTACTCAAGGCCATGGCCTCCAAAAGAAATGAACTGGTCTCTAAAGGCAGCAGATAAGCCCGTGAGGATGTATGGTTGTATGAAATGTCCAACTGGGCTGGAGAGATGGCCTAGTGGTTAAGAGCGCCGACCGCTCTTACAGAGGACCCGGGTTCGATCCCCAGCACCCACATGGCGGCTGAGAACCGTCTGAAGCTCCAATTCCAGGAGAACTCCAGTTCCAGGGGAATCCGAGACCCTCTTCTGAACTCCGCGGCGTTGCACGACACGGGTGCACAGACTTGCATGCAGACAGTACATTCATACACATACAGAAATAAATAAAATTAATAAAAAAAAATTAAAAAAAAAGAAATGTCCAACTACTAATTGTTCTAAGTACTTTTGATAGAAGTAAACCATACATGTCTTATGCATCTGGTGAAATTCAAGCATGGAAGTTGAAAGTTACTAATTAGAAAACACATCTTACAGGGCTTCAACAAACAAAACTGCTTTAGAGAAAGACCCGAAGACACAGTCTTCCTGTCCTGGAGCAAGCCTATGTGTGTTAATAGGAAAACCAAGAGAATCTGTGTATCTTCATTCCCTCAGAGCAGGGAAGCAGTCCTCATTCATCTTGGAGAAAACTAACAGGAAGAGATGAGGCTTCACAGTTTCAACATGTGAACTGGCCCAGAGTCCCAACATCGTCCAAAGGAACATATTTGAGTGTGATTCCTGTCATACAATTTAATTCTGAAGTTCAAATCTTAATTCACAATTATTTCACAGAATGTAAAAAAAATTATGTTGGGACATACATGCTTAAGTTAATTTTTATTGAGTGCATTTCATACAACATTTCTTAATCAAATTTAGACTCATTTCCCCATCCATGCCCACCCCTTATGTCCGCCTGCCCCCACCAGAGCTCATGGATTCTGTCATACATGTTAAGTCCTGTCTTGCATCTTTTTCTCAGTCTTTTATAACCTTTTTGGTGCACAAGTTTACTGTTTTGGTCAGTTCTTTGAATAGGTTTCTCTCTCTCTTTTTGTTCCCTTTAATTTTATATTATTCTAAAAGGTGTATATATACACTCCACACATAAATCAAAATTACAAATTCTGAAAATAAGCTATAGGTTAATTCCTAAACACATTTAGAGATTCACATTTTAACAGTAAAGTTGCATGCAGGTAAAAAGATGTGTAGTTTTACATTATTTTTAGAATATGAATAAATATCTTCCATCCACATATGGCAATTACAATGCGTGAATACAAGTGGTAGGACAATTTAGAGCTCATTAAGAGATGCATATTGGAATAGCACAGTTGCTTTCAGATACAAAGAAGTATAATAGTAAATTTGCTCAGTTTGCCTGCCAACTGGGGATTTGGTGTTAGCATCCACAAATGAGGGAAACCATTCACCTTTTTTTTTTCTGGGACTGTGTTACTTCACATACCATAGTGGCTTTGAGTTCCATCCATTTACCAGCAAAGCTCATGATGTCATCTTTCTTTACTGCTACATATCGTTATATTTCTGTTTATCTGAAAGCAACTATGTTGTTATAATATGAATCTCTCAATGAGCTCTAGAATCCATCCACCAATTATTTTCAGACTCTGCAATTACTGTGTATGGGTGGACAGTATGTATCCGTATTTTAGGGTAATATAAAATTACTGGAGGAAAATGTGAATTCTTGAGCATAAAAAAAGACTGAGAGAAAGATGCAGGACAGTTATGGCAGAATGCATGATCTGGGGTGGGGTGGGGTGGGGGGAAGGTAAAGGGGGATATGCCTGAACTGAATTGAAAAATGATGTCTGAAATACACAAAACATCAATAAAATTTTTTTAAAAAGAACTCCATTGTGTAGATGTACCACATTTTTGTTATCCAGTCATCAGCTGAGGGGCATTTGGGTTGGTTCCAGCTCTTTGCTATTATGAAGAGAGCTGCAATAAACATAGCTGTGCATGTACCTTTGCGGTAGGATGTGTCTTTTGGGTATACAACTAGGAATGGTATGGCTGGGTCAGGTGGTAGGCTCATTTTGAGTTTTTAAGGGTTCTCCACACTGCTTTCCACAGTGGTTGTATCAGTTTACATTCCCACCAGGAGTGAATGAGTGTTCCCCTTTCCACACAACCTCCCCAGCATTTGGTGTCTTTTGTTTTCTTGATCCTGGCTAATCTTATTGGAGTGAGATGATACCTTAGTGTGGTTTTAATTTGCATTTCCTTAATTATTAAACATGTTGAACACTTTTTAAGATGTTTCTCAGCCATCTTTACTTCCTTACTGGTGAAGTCTCTGTTCAGCTCTTTACTCCATCTTTTGAGTAGGTCATTTGTTTTCTTACTTCTTTGTTTTTTAAATAGTTTATATATTCTGGATGTTAATGCTCTGTTAGATGTATCAGTGGTGAAGTTTTCCTGCCACTCTGTGAGTTTTCTCTTTACTTCCTTGATTGTTTCTTTAGCTGTACAAAAGCTTTTGAGTTTGATGAGGTCCCACTTGTCAGCTGTTTTCCTCATTTCATGTGCAGTTGCTTTTTGATTTAGAAAGTTTTTTCCTATGCCTATGTCTTGTAGGTTGCTGCCAACATTTTCTTCTATTACCTTCAGAGTTTCAGGTTTCAGGTTTCAGGTTTCAGGTTTCAGGTTGAGATCTTTGATCCACTTGGAGTTGTTTTTTTGTACAGGGTGAGAGGTAGGGGTTTAATTTTGTTCTACAAATGGTGATCCAAAAACCATTTGCTGAAGATGCTATCCATTGAGGTTTTTTGGCCCCTTCATGGGACATACATGGTTTAAAAAAACTAAATGTGGAAGCCTAGAGAGATGGTTAAGAGCACTGACTGCTCTTGCAGAGGACCTGGGTTTGATTCCCAGCATCCACATGGTGACTAAGAACTGACTTTAAGCTGGGCATGGTTGCACATGCCTTTAATCCCAGCACTCAGGAGGCAGATGCAGGTGGATGTCTGTGAGTTTGAGGCCAGCCTGGTCTACAGAGTGAGTTGACCCTGTCTCAGAAAACAAAACAAAACAAAACAAAAAAACTAAATGTGACCTCCTAAACATATATCAGAGTTAACATAGAGTTTGTTCCTGGAGGACATAATTCTGGTACATATATGATGTTTATATAGGCATATTTTGGAGCAATACAATTGGGAGGGAACCACAACAACATAAGGACTGGGTCAAAGAATGGACTGATATAGTTAAATTCTGCCCAAAACAATAAGCCTTTGAAGAGGAAAATTTTAAGAAGACTGAGACAAAGATACAGGACATGTATGGCAAAATGCAGGAACTGAGGTGGGGTGGGGGGAAGGGAAAGGGGAATATGTCTAAATGGAACTGAAAAATTATGTATGAAATAAACAAAATGCCAATAAAATATTATATTAAGAAAAAGTTAAATGGCTTCTGTAATAAATAAATTCAATACAGTGAAGTTATATGTATGTAGGTATGCATATATATATATATATATATATATAGTGGAAAATAATGTACTGTTTAACAGTAATCAACCTTTTCACAATTATGTCATGAATAGATGCTGATTAATTAATCCAAATGTAAATTACATATGTATATTTTAAGTAAGTGTGCACATATTAAAGTTTTTTTTTCTTAGAAATGATCAGAGGGAATATTTTTGGTCCTTCTATCACATGAAGACACACTGAGAAAACAGGTCTTTTTCAGACATAGAACTTGACTCTGCTAGGATCTTGGTCTCAGACTTCAGATTGTTTCTAAGCCACGTAGTCTGTGACATTCTATTAGAGCAACTTGAGCTGGCTAGCACATCTGTGCTGAATTTCATTCTCACAGCACAAGTTTATTGCATGTGTCTGTGTGTGGTGTGTGTATCCATGTTCGCATGTGTATGTGTAGGTGCATGTGCACATGTGAGAGGAGGTCTGAGTTTGAGGCTAGGAGTCTTCCTTGATCTTGCTCCACCTTATTCTTTGAGACAGGATCTCTCAATTGAATATAGAGCTTGCTTAAGTGGCTACTCTAGGTAACCAGCTTGCTCCAGGGATCCTCTGACTCTGCCTTCTGAGAGCTTTCAGAACTACAAGCAGTTTGCCACACACCCTTGGCCTGTATGTGGGTGTTAGAAATACAAACTTTGGTCCTCATGCTTGCTCAGCAAGCTCTTTATCCATGGAACCATCTCCAGAGCCTCTAGATGAAATGTATTTTTTTAATTTTATTTATTTTGTATGTGTATGAATGTACTGTCTGCATGTAGGACTGTGCACCTGTGTTGTGCAATGCCGCGGAGGTCAGAAGAGGGTGTCGGATTCCCCTGGAACTGGAGTTAAAGATGGTTCTCAGCCGCCATGTGGGTGCTGGGGGTCGATTGAACCCGGGTCCTCTGCAAGAGCAGTCAGCGTTCTTAACCGCTAAGCCATCTCTCCAGCCCTGAATTGTATTTTTAATGTTTGAGTCTATGAGATTATAGATGGAACAAAACAGGAAAATACTCTGGATGGCAGATCTTCCCAAGATTTCTCAAGTCACACCACAGAGTAAACTGTTCTTGTTAATTTTAAGGACAAACTTGCTTAACACTGTGATTAAGAGGAATAGGTAAAGGAGGCTGAATAGTACTGAAAACCCAATGCCAAGTGACATTAGTCATGACAAAACCCCCATGATGCCAAAGAATATATGCAGAACTCATTAACTTGGAACAAAAAACACTTAGCAGCACATTTAAGTCGGGAGTGGAAATTCAAGATGGGGATTTGAGGAAACAGTAAGTTTTTAGCTTGTCTCCAGACATTCTGCTATTTTCTTGGGCTAGAACAGAGCACCATGATCTGAGCCTCAGGAAAAATGTATGTTTCCTTTGGAATTTAGGAGTGCTTGACATTAAAGAGACTGGTGCCTGCCTTTAATCTAGAAATGTAAGAAATAAAAACTCTCAAGGGTAGTGCAAAGAGAGGGGAACCAGGAGAGTTGTGTATTCCCACTGTTTAGTGGGCAGGTGTTTATAGTTTCCAGGGGTCGAAAGTTCTGTGGATTTGGTAGGTAGAGCCATTTTTTAGAGACCGTGTTCAAGAAGTTGTCTTACTGGGACAAGAGTATCCTGAGAGTAAATGGCTACAGAATTTCTGGATGCAAAAGTTGAAGGCATAAGACTTGTTTTTCCAGAGTATGTGCCCCTTAGCCAGGAGACAGCCTGTCATCCATATGTTCCTGTAGAATATCTAGAGATACAAAAAGCACCTTCTTCTTGTATCTGTAGCTCACCTTCTTCTTGTATCTGTAGTCAACACTTTGCTATCGGCCATGACAAAGACATTACATCATTGACATAAGATGTGCTCTCAGTCATACATGTTTGTCTCACAGAAGCATGCAGTAGTATGTAAGAGGAGTGTGTCAAAGTGGATCCATGATAGAAGCAAAATTGCTATGAGTAATGCACAGAATGAGGAATTTGTCATGGGAGCTGTATTTTAAAAGTTGTGGAAGTCGGTGAAGAACTCTTTGTGGGACTGTTGTCTGCGTATGTTATTGGAGCCACTGGTACTTCATGATATAGATCTACATACATGTCTGACTCAGGAGATAGAGAAATTAGAGATGAAGGTTTGCAGGCCTTGGGTGCTTCCCACAAAAGGTGAAGAGATAAGCAGAAATACCTGTGATCCACTGCCTGGCACCTTTCACTCACCTTCAGAGTTGAAAACGGCACAGCATCTCCTTCATGTCTGTCTTGTATCTTAAACTTAGACCTATATAGGAAGGAAATTCTGGGAAACGTAGTTTTATCTTAGCTGAGTGGCTGAACATGAGAAAATTAGCCATAAGATAAACTACGAATAATAGTGTGGAGTCTTACCCATAAGATAAATTCTCTAAGCCAGTGCTCAAGCTAAGGAACAAGAAGGTAAGAAGTTTTGAAATGAATATGAAATTAAAGTATTGACTTAGATTTAATTTATACCACATCAGAATTTGTTCTGAAAGCAGCCCCCAAGTCCCAATATTTACCTTTGTCTAATATATTTTCTGGAAGCAGGGAAATTGGTTTGATGTATCAAGGTTGAAGGCAGTGGTGAAGGAAAATGCAGCCATTTTCTATTTATACTCAGTAAAGTTCAACATTTCTTTTTTTTTTTTTTTTTTTTTTTCTGTATGTGTACGAATGTATTGTCTGCCTGCAAGTTTGTGCACCCGTGTCGTGCAATGCCGCGCGGAGGTCAGAAGAGGGTCTCGGATTCCCTGGAGCTGGAGTTCTCCTGGAGTTGAGTTTCAGACGGTTCTGCCGCCATGTGGGTGCTGGGGATCGAACCCGGGTCCTCTGCAAGAGGGTCGGCTCTTAACCGCTAGGCCCCTTTTTTTTTTTTTTTTTTAAAGTTCAACATTTCTAATAAACTAGTTCCACAGGCATTTAACTTGTATACATTTAATTATGTACAGTGTTATAATTTTCTGAGTCAGTTGATCTGTTTGCCTTTCTCATATAATTTAAAATATTTAAAATCATATTTGGCATAGACGATTAAATATTCTCCATCATTGTATATTTTACATGCATATACGGACATACTTGTTACCATATAAAATTGCATTCCATATGCTTATTTAACTATACTGTTTATTGTGGACAATTTAAAATGATTTAAAAGGGTTACTTTTGCAATATGAGTTTTTAACCTATGTACTTGCTGATTGCAAAAATTATCGGTCTACATAAATTTAATATGTATTTGTTTTATACTCCCAAATCCATGAGTGTAAGGGCATATTTACTTATTAAAGATTTATTTTTATTTTGTATACACACACACAACTACATGATCTGATTCGGTTTGCAATCAAGTTAGGTTGAATTTCATATATCCCAAGTAATCTTTATGCTAAAATTAAAATATGTACAGAGGTGGCTTTAGGCCAAATTCAACAATCCCCCATGCTTTCAGTTAAGCTCTTGGTTGAGAGCTTGAACAAAATTCTGAGCATTAATTTCACTCTGTCATAATCAGAAATAGACTTAGGGTCTTACCTCCCACCTGGCACCAGCAGAATAGTGGATTTTGTGAAAATAGGAATAAAAGAATAAAAATAATAGAACATCAGATTGATCTTCCAGCTGCATTTTTGTACAGAGTAAAGTAGAGGGGACTTCCTTATTATGCTGAATCAGAATAGAATGTTCTGCTTTTAGGAGAGGTAAAACTGCCCTATATTGGATTCTGCCTGCTTCATTCAAGTTTCAGTTTGATTATGAGGCATTTAGCATGAGAGACTCTATTGTATTTGAGTCTGATTTTTTGGGATCTAATGCTAAGCTTAATCCATAATATTAGCCTCCTCTAATTTTATTCACTACACATTATATAGAAGGGTAACTTACTAAAGTTGATACAGACCTTAAACATGTTTATTTAGTTGCTATTTTAGAAGATAGAATTCCTTAATTAGTTGAAGATGTCCAATGTCACCTGCTGCCTTGTTGAAAGGTCTAGAATATGAATTCAGTGCTTCTATATAAAACTTAGCTTTCCTACCAGGTCTGGTAATGTATTCCTTTAATATCAGCACTTAGGAGGCAGAGGCAGGCAGATCTCTGTGAGATCTAGGCTAGCCTGGTCTCCATAGTGAGTTCTAGGCCAGCTGGGGCTACAGGCAACTCTGTCTATAAAAATTAGCTTTCCGGGGCTGGAGGGATGGCCTAGCGGTTAAGAGTGACGACCGCTCTTGCAGAGGACCCGGGTTCGATCCCCAGCACCCACATGGCGGCTAAGAACCGTCTGTGACTCCGGTTCCAGGAGAACTCCAGTTCCAGGGGAATCCGAGACCGTCTTCTGACCTCCGCGGCATCGCACGACACGGGTGCGCAGACCTGCATGCAGACAATACATTCATACACATAAAAATAAATAAATAAATAAAAATTTAAGCCGGGTGTGGTGGCGCATGCCTTTAATCCTAGCACTTGGGAGGCAGAGGCAGGTGGATCTTTGTGAGTTCAAGGCCAGCCTGGTCTACAGCATGAGTTCCAGGACAGCTGGGGCTACAGGGAGACCCTGTCTCATAAAGACCAAAAAAAATAGCTTACCTTTCTATATCATATCCTGTTCATTTTGTGAATCTCTCTGGTATTATGGGCCTGACATAGTTTCATATAATCTAGGGGCCTAGGGGTCACCACAGCCTGAGCCATGTCTCTGTCCTTTATTTATTCTGGTGCAGATGGGAGTAGAGTACTGATCTCAGTAATGACAAGGGTTCTCTTGAGTCACATCTGGCTTTTCCTTACTTTCAGGATTCCCTAAGGTGCATCATATCTTTCTTCAGCCCATCTGCTCCCTTGTGTGCAGCATGAGCCTCTTCCCTGGATGTCCATAGTACCCACTCTTGTTGTCCAGGATTGAGGCTGTGGCTCATTTGATGACTACAGCCAACCCTTCTGGCTGAGGGCAGATCAGATTGGAGACTGTATAGTTCTAGCCAGCCATTGTCTCTTTAAAACAGGTTTGGATGAGCACATTGATCCCAATAGTTTGAACTAGTTCTTGACATTAACTTCCCCTAAGCCTCCTCAAGCCCCTGATGAAATTCTGTTCTCAGTACTCATCTCTGTAAAGGTTTGTAGTCCCTTTCATTGTGAATGAAAATAATCATATTCATTCACTTCCTCCATGGCCCACCTGTCTGCGGGGGAGATAATATTTACAATGCTTCTCTGTGCCTTTGGGACATCTGCCAGTGAAAGTAATTCTTTTCCATCAGCGATTTGATTTGATTTTGTAGCTTTCTCTCCTAGACTTTTAAAGTATGGAAAAACTAAGCCATTCCATGAATTAGGAAGCCCCAGCATTTAGCCCCTTTTCAATACCTCAGTTGGGAGAGAGAGAAGCAAGTGAGATCTCCTTATACCCTCAACTTTCTCATCCTTTTGGGTTTAGAGAATCACAGAAAGAAAATAAATTCAAGCTTCTATTTTTTTTTTTACAAGTGCAGCTCACAGACCATAGTGAGTACTGCCACTGCTGAATTTCCTGACTTCAAATAATTCATCTGCATCTCCATTTTCCCCTTAAGGCAACCCAAGAATGCATATGATTTCCACTTTTCCTTAAGTAAACGCCAAAACTACTTTGAGGTTTCATCTTATCCCAGTCAGAATGGCCAAGATTAAACAAACAAACAAACAAACAAATGATGATAAATGCTAGTGTGGGTATGGAGAAAGGGAAGCACTTACTCCCTGAATGTGTGAGTGAAAACTTGTTCATCCACTATGGAAATCAGTGGGGAGGTTTCTCAAAAGGCCAGAAATAGATCTAGCACATGACTGAGCTATACAATTCATGGGCATATACTGTAAAGAGTCTATATCCCACTATAGAGATATCTATTCAGGCATGTTCATTGGTACTATATTCATAATAGACAAAAAATTGAAATAGCCTAGATATCCATGAACTGATGAATTCATAATGAAAATGTGGTACATTTATGTGATGGAATATTATTCAGGTGTTAAGAAATCCAAAATTATGAAGTTTTCAGGGAAATGGATGGATCTGGAGTCAATAATTCTGACTGAGGTAACCCAGACACAGAAGACAACTATCACATATTTTTCCTCATTTTTAGATGTTAGCTTTGAATCTGTAGATATATGTGTTTCATTTGTGATACTTGTAGAGGTCAAGAAATTAGTGTGGGGCCATATGGAGGAGTTTTTTACAGAGGGAGTGTAGAATACAGTGATATAGAGGGGTAAAGAATAATAATGGAATAAGAAGGATTGTATTGTGTGGTAGTTTGAATGAGAATGTCCCCCATAGGCTTCAAGTATTCAGACATTTTGTCCCCAGTTGGTGGCACTGTTTTGGGAGGTCTTAGAAGGTGTGGCCATGCTGGAGGAAGTACATCACTGGGGGTGGGCTTAGAGAGTTCAACAAGCCTTGCCAGTCTCCATTTGCTCTCTCTCTCTCTCTCTCTCTCTCTCTCTCTCTCTCTCTCTGTCTCTCTCCCCTTCCTGTGTTCACCAGAAGATATGAACCTCAGCTTTCTAATCCAGCTCCTTTCTAATCCATGCCTCTCTGCCATGATGGACTCTAATTCCCTGGAAACCTCAATCTTAAACTCAAATAAACTCATCCTTTTATAAGTTCCCTTGGTCATGGTGGTTTTATCACAGCAACAGAAAACTGACTAATACAGTAATTGGTACCAGAGAGTGAGCTGTTGGCTGTGAAGAACCTGACCATGTGGGTGTTTGGAGAAATGTGAAAGACTTTGGAACTTTGGGCTAGAAAAGCTGTTGACTGCTGTAAGGAGACATTAACAGGCCATTCTCATAGAAGCCTGCCAAAAATCAGTGCTGAGAAAAATGTATTTCCAGAGGAAAATAAGAATTTAAGCAGAAACTGGGATAGTTTGCCAGAGTCTGGCTGGAGTTTGCCCACAGCCCAAATGCTTGCCTGAGGCTAAGTTGAGCAGCAATGGACTAATGTCTTTGGCAGAGGATATTTCAAGACAGCCTATTGTAGAAATGGTGGTTTGGGTATTAGTGGTTAATATTATACAGATCTACAGTGAAAAAGAGCAAATGGGGCAGAAAGAAAGGCAGAATGTACAGTTTGGATCAGAAAAGTGCACTAGGAAAATTAATGTTGGAGGCAAGGCATGTGCTGAAGGAGAGGATCCCTTTGGTAAGGAGATTAAAGAGATCAAGGAGAAGCCTAGAGATTTACAAGTAAACAATGGAAAGAGTGAGATTAAAGTGATTAAGGAGGGGCCTAGAGATTTACAAGTAAAGAATGGGAAGAGTACCTTCAGGGCAAGACCACATACAGCTAAGCCTCCAACTTTTGAAAGGAAAATACTGAACCAGTTTTCTACTCCAACAAGTCCAGGGCAGAGAAAAGCTGTGAATGTGGTTGAAGGAGGCCAGGATCCATTCCAAACTTGCAGCCAAACTCGGTAGTTTCATTTATGTAGTGCTGGCTTTAGCAGAATAAAGGATGCAAGAGTGAAGGGGTCATCAGTTCTTCCTTCCTGGTTTCAGAGAGCTGCTGAGGCCAGGCAGAGTACAACAGAAGTGTCCCTGGATAAAGAATGCCCTGATAGGCCACTGAGTGAAGCTGTGAAGGCATAGCCTGGATGGCAGTGGAGACCCCAAGAAGATATTCAAGATGCCAGAGCTGTGAAATATTTGCCAAGGAGAGCTGCATTCAGGGAGAGGTAACAACCTAAGAAAGAGGTGTATGTTGCACACAAAGCTGAGCCATCCAAGCCCTTTGGAAGTAAAGTCCCAGAAGTCACACATGGAGCTACTGGACTCGGTGTTTGCCCTGCTGGTTTTCGGTCTTGTTTTGGTCCAGTATTTCCTCACTATGCCTCTATTCCTCCCTTTTGGAATAGGAATGTGTATTCAGTTCTACTGTATTTTGGGAGTATGTAATTTGTCTTTTGATTTTACAGGAGTTTACAGTTAAGAGATTGGCCTGAGTCTCAGAAGAGACTTTGGACTGTAGACTTTTGAATAGTATTGAGACTAGTAAAGACTATGGAGACTTTTAAGTTTGGACTAGATGCATTCTGCATTTTATATTGTCATGAGCCTATGGGGGGCAGGGAGTAGAATGTGGTGGGTTGAATGAGGATATCCCTCATAAGCTTCAAGTATTCAGACATTTTTGTCTCCAGTTGGTGGCACTATTTTGGGAGATCTTAGAAGGTGTGGCCATTCTGGAGGAAGTAAATCACTGGGGATGGGCTTCGAGAGTTCAACAAGCCTTGCCATTCTCCAGTTGCTCTTTCTCTGCTTCCTGTGTTCACTGGAAGATGTGAACCTCAGCTTTCTGCTCCAGACCCTGCCACCATGCCTTTCTGCCATGATAGACTCTACTTCCCTGGAACTGTCAATCTTAAGCTTAAATAAACTCTTCTTTTTATAAGTTCCTTTGGTCATGGTGGTTTTATCACAGCAAAAGAAAAGTGAAAAGTGACTAATACACATTGGGTGAGAGGTAGCAGGGCAGGGTACAGGAGAGAACATAGGGTGGAATAACTAACACTAAGGGCTTTTGAAAAACTCAGATGGAAACCTACTATTGTAGAAACCTCCATATATATATATATATATATATTAATTTTATTTAAAAAAAATATATTTCCCCAAAAATAAAAAAAAAACCTTAGATGAAGTTATCATATAATACAGTGGCAATGCCTTTATTAGCTACCACAGGCTGGCAAATAAAAAGAACAGTGAAAGAAATAGGTTACCTCTTTTGGAATTTTGGTCAGTGAGGCCCCTGACCTCCAAACATTACAGATTATTTCCAGGGTTGTTGGTTACCCTGTAGAACTTGACAGTTCCCTATGTGAAGATACCATATACTTGAGTAATAGAACATAGAGAAATAAAGCTTTGTAAGCTGCTAGGTTGACCAGGCTCCAGTGGATGGCCACATGCCCAAAAGTATATGGACACCATGCATTGGACTATATAGACATTACAAAAATGAACACAAAATTGGGTTGGGTAAGAAAGGGAGTGGATATGGGAAGAGTTCAGGGAGGGAGGATGTGAAGGTGAGAGTAGCAAGGTACATTTTCTAGGCAGGGAACCAGGAGAGGAACAGGGTGAATTAAATGTCCAACTTAAAAGTCCATTAGAATTTCTCATTGAGGGGTTCTGAAGCATCCATTATTGGGCTTCTCATTTTGATCATTTGGCCATAGTGTCTGGACTCAGGATTTGCTTTCCAGGAAATTTTGATAGTCATGGTGCTAGTTGTCCCTTAGGTAGTTGCTTAAATAAAAAGAGGAAACTTTATTATTTGGTAACAACAGGTCTCATGACTTTAAATGACTTAAAATCTGGTGTTTGGAGGCACAATCTCTCAGACTTTAAAGGAAATATAATGATTACTTGTCTTTTGGTTATATTTTCCTTTTGGATGTTTAATGCCACACAGTTAGCCCAGATTAACCAAGGTTTTTTTTTTTTTTTTCAAGGTCACTTGAAGATCTGGTCCTCAAGGGTCACTCAGGGTTTTTTTGGGGGGAGCCCCTGGCTCCTCTTGGCTTTTAAATTACCAGTTCCATCCACTGGAGGACAAAGTCAGGTCATGCAGGACCAGGCTTCTCTTTTGATGCCTGAGGAGACTTTCCTCTTTATCGACTGGACACTGGCTACAGTCCTGTTAGTGGATCTCCAAGACTTCTCTGCCCAGGAGGACTTGTGACTCAAAATTGCAGGACACTTCACTAGATGGCCCCAGACATAGTCCCCTGGGACTTAGTTGACCTCGGAGGGCAAGAAAGAAATTGTTTCTTAAGTCCCTGGGCTGAATTGATATGGACATTAAGTATGGTTGTTATCCATCCAGAAAGGCTAAGTTATACCAGCCTGACACTTTTCATTACTGTATAATATTTTAGATAAGGCATGGACAAAAATTCAAGCAGCCTTGTATAATACTGACTGGAGGAAGGACTTAACATAGGTTAAGCAGGCATAGCCCACAAGATAGAATTAAACAATTTCAGGCTTATCTTAAATGTAAACTGTTCACTACAATTACTACAAACAGGAACAATCTCTTTCTTTTTCAGACCCCCTATCCTGATTTATAGTTTTCCCAGGTATACAGGAGTTGTACCACATACAGGAAGGCAGGAAATAAACTGGTAAGGATTACCAAAACCATCAAAAACTTTCTTCTTCTGGACTGGTTCAGGAAGATAGAACCTGAGAAAATTATCTGGTTAGGTCAAAAGAAATATGAAAAGCAACTCTTGCAAGAAACATAAAGTACATTTTTTAGTAGCCATAGGTAACCCACTATTTGTCTGTGTCCATTTAATCCAAACCTGTAACAGGGTGTCCAGTGCAAGCCTGGAGTGGACTGAAAATTAACAACTCTGTATATTTCCAATCCTATTCAGGCCATTATTAACCTAGCTTGAGTGTTTATGACAACTTAATTTAATACAGGTTTCTTATTATTTTACCATACTTTGAAATACTCTGTGATATGCATATAAAGCTTGAACAAAAACTGACCATTCTTAAACAAACCTTGACTAGATTGTTAAACTACTTGACTGAACCTTAGCTTATTCATATTGTTTCACCTTTTACCTGCCATAGCAAACTTCCTCAGACTTTTATCACCTGCACAGCTTTTCTCATCATCTTCATAAAAATACTTACTAAAAATATCTCCATTTCTTTATCTCTCTAACATATTTCTCACCTTCTCATTTCCTTTATTAATACCATGAGTCATAACAACATTCATAAACAGATTGACCCTTAGTTGTGAAGAACTACTAAGAAGCACTCCCATAAAATAAATACTGTGGTTAGACATAATGTCATGACAAACTAGTTTTTTAAAATCAACACTTTAGAGCATTTTCAGAAATGTAGTAAATATCCTTAACTGGGTTTCCAACTTAATAAGAGATGGAAAATGAGATGGGCCAGATAAACTCCATTTTGTTAAGAAATCAATATTTCTGTCATCCACTCATCAGTTAAGGGGCATTTGGGTTGGTTCCAGCTCTTCTCTATTGTGAACAGACCTGCAATAAATGTAGATGTGCATGTATCTTTGTGGTAGGATGTGTCTTGTGGGTATATACCCAGGAGTGGTATGACTGGGTCAGGTGGGTAGGCTCATTTTGAGTCTTTTAAGGGTTCTCCACACTACTTTCCATAGTGGTTGTATAGGTTTACATTCCCACCAGCAGGGGATGAGTATTCCCTTTTCCCCACAACCTCTCCAGCATTTGGTGTCTTTTGTTTCTTGGAGTGAGATGATATCTGAGGTGGTTTTAATTTGCATTTCCTTAATTATTAATGATGTTGAACACTTTTTAAGATGTTTTTCAGCCATCTTTCATTCCTCAACTACACAATGGACTACTATTCAGCGGTAAAGAAAGATGACATCATGAACTTTGCAGGTAAATGGATGGAACTCAAAGCTATTATGCTAAGTGAGGTAACACAGTCCCAGAATAACAAGCAGTGAATGGTCTCCCTCATTTGTGCATGCTAACACCAAATCCCCAGATGAAAGGTAAGCTGAACATTATTGTTATATTTCTGTTTATCTGAAAAAAGCTATGTTGTTATAATGTTAATATCTAAACAAGCTCTACAATCGATCCATCACTTACTTTCAGACTCTGTAATTACTGCATATGAGTGGAAAGTATGTATTCATATTGTAGGGTAATATAAAATTAAAGGAGGAAAATGCGAATTCCTAAACATAAAAAAGCGACTGAGAGAAAGATGCAGGACAGTTATGGCAGGGTGCATGATCTGGGGTGGGGTGGGGGAAAGGTAAAGGGGACTATATCTAAACTGAAGTCAGAAATGATGTCTGAAATATACAAAACATCAATAAAAGCATTATTAAAAAATAAATCAGTATATCTGACCTTAACCTAAACCTTGGCTGTGCTGGGATTGAAGGCATGCATGCTAGGGTTAATGGCATGGCCCACCTCACCTGGCTGGGGAACTCCCAGGAGTGGCCAGATCAGCAGGAGAGCAATTCAAGCCCAGGGAGGTATGTAAATTACTGCAGGAACACAATAAAGCCCACTAGCTGTCCCCAGGCTGCCCTCTCCTATCCCTGGAGGCAAGAAACAGGGCAGTCCAGGCCATTCTGGTATCAGTTCTCCACCCAAACTAGACCAAGAAATACACATGCCTCTGTCTCCTGAGTGCTGGGAGTTTGGACACCAAAGGAAATATCAGGACTTCAGATTGAAAATAAGTAAAGCTTAAAAAGTTATCCAAACACATATATTTTTGCATTAAAATAGACTGGTCATATGATGGTTTTTAAAATTCTATTGCCTAGGACTTTAGTTGAGCATGCGTGCATAAACAAGTAGTACTTTTGTAGAATAAGCCTAGGGTGAGAGGGATGCTTTAACATCTTAAAGTGATCACAATTTTATATAATGCCTTCATACAAATGGAGACTAAAAGCATGGAGTGAAATATAGTTTTCATGAATTTAATTCACCCAGTTCTCTGAGACCAACACATACAGCACACAGGAAGGACTGCCTGCCAGATCAGCAAGGAGGGCACAGACCCAGGGAAGTCCCTTTGCCTCCCAGACACAGACCATCCTGGAGATCAGCTCCTATAATGCATCCCCAGAAGCCATGTAGCACCCTGACTGATCCAGGTGCCAGACCCCAAATTTGTTCTCTAGCAGAGAGGACACAGTTGATATGTGGGCCACCCAAGTAAACCAAGATTCCTGACTAACTGCTGATGTAAATTTTACTAGCTAGTAAAAGGAAGTTTATCTCTGGTCCTTTGAGATAGAGTCTCCTTGTAGCAGCTGGGTGGAAACTCACCAAAGAAGATCAGATGGGCTGACCTTGAGCTCACAAAGAACTGCTTGCCTCTGCCTCCCAAGGACTGTGATTAAAGGCCTGTGCCACCACACCCAGCCCAAGAGGAAGCAAAACTACCCCATCCAGAACAAAAGCCAGTCCAAGAATTCACTCCCAGCCCTGAAGGCAAGTTAGTATATTAAATCAGGGATATATCCACCTAGAGGATCTGGCCCACAGAGGTCTCAAAAAGACAAAGTAGACTGAACATCTTGAAAGCAAATGCAAACCAAAAAGTCATCTAGAAAATAGGATCCTTAAATAGTCAACTCAGCAGCTAACCTCTATAAACACTTATGATATGTTGTGAAGCATTTGATAGAAAGATGTCTATGGTATCCAAATTTTAGGCCTTTAATTGCATTTTTAATTATCCATATTTTAAAGTTTGCACATGTGTATCTAGTCTGGCATGCCAAAACAAATGATTCTGTGCACATGAAGGATGGAAACTTGAAGTGGCCACTTTGTTTGACAAAACCAACATGAGATAATTACAATGGCTGAATTACAAACACACATAAAAACTTAGACACATGATAAGCAGGACTACATGAATCTTAGACACTAGGAAGAACAGTTACCATAAACACAAGATATAGTTACCACTTTTAAATCTGGAAAACGTTGGATCCCTTTCATCTCCTGTAACCTGCAGTAGGAGATACAGAGGCTCACATTGTTTTTTGTGGGGCAGGGCCCCAGGGGAGTCTCTAAATTTTCCAGCAGAGCAGCAGGAGTCAGGTTCAGTGGCAGCTGAAGACCCCTGAACCAAAGGGGAGGTTGGACCAAGAACCCCAGCCAAGGGGTCACTACCATTCCAGATCTTATAAAGTTCTGAGGGCTGGGTGGCCCTGGCTACTAGGACTCTCCACTGGGGTGGGGGAAAAAGGGGCACAGCCACTTAGGAGGACTAGAAATGAGTTCCTGTCAGGCGATGATGTAGGGCTGCTGATCTGGATGCCCAGAGTCTCCAAGAAAAACTTGAAAAACTCAGTTAACAAGCTGTTTATCAAAAGAGCTGTCTGATGGCCATTCAACACTCCTCTTGAGTTGAGCGTTGGCCTGGCGTCATAATTAAATTAAACCCTCCTTTAAAACTCCACATGGTTAAGTGAGTTGTCTCTCTGCTGCAACTTTACAACAATTTGAGAGGGACCCCATATCCTAAAATTTTGGGTCCTTATCTGGGATCCCCCCAAAGTACACTGGAGGCACTAGGTACATCTCCTTTGGCCAGCCATGCCTTTTGGGCAAGAGAGTGCTCAATTCCTTTTACTTTCACTTTGGTTCTGGTTAAAATAGTGT
Source organism: Rhizomys pruinosus (assembly GCA_009823505.1). Classification (NCBI taxonomy): domain Eukaryota; kingdom Metazoa; phylum Chordata; class Mammalia; order Rodentia; family Spalacidae; genus Rhizomys; species Rhizomys pruinosus. Next base: position 386,462 of record VZQC01004035.1, on the reverse strand, counting down.
TTCTGGCCTGGGGCACTTGATTAGGAGAAACTGGACACAGTATAGCTCCTTGAGCATGGAGAAGCGGGATGCCCCAACTCTCCACTGGTAGAGTGTAAACGGGGGATTCACCTTAGTGATTTGGAATCTGGGCAATGGGGCTGGATTTTTGGTTCTAAGACCAGCAGGGGGCTGGCTCCATGGTGTAGCATTTCATCCCTTCATGTCCACATAGTCTTTGGTGTTATTTTATTTCTTCTGCTGTCTGTTGCTTTCATTTTCATTCTCTGAGATCTCAAAATGAGAAATTCTAAATCTACTCCCACTCCTTTGTGCCTGATCCTTGAACACTTTAAGGATTTCAGGAAGGCTACCAGATGGTTTGGCCAAGTCTCCACTTGGAGAATCTGGACCCTATGTGAATTGGAATGGTCAAACTTCTCAGGAGTTGCTATTTTAATATCAGACAAAATAGATTTGAAGTAAAACTAATTAGAAGAAATGAAGAGTCACTACATCCTTATCAAAGGATCAATCAAACAAGAAGATCTTACAATCATAAATATATATGCACCAAACACTGGAGCACCAAAATTCATAAATGCAATCCTGAAGGACTTTGAGACACAGAACAATCCCACCACACTAATAGTAGGAGACTTCAATGCCCCACTGAGCCCATTGGACAGGTCAACTGGACAAAGAATAAACAGAGAGACACATGAACTGACTGAACAATACAATACACTAAATGGACCTAATAGACATCTACTGAATATTCTGCCCAAAGAATATACTTTCTACTCAGCACCCCATGGAACATTCTCCAAAATCGACCATATACTGGGACACAGAGCAATCCTCAGCAAATACAAAAGATTGAAATAATTTCATGTATCTTAACAGACCACAGTGCCATAAAGCTTAATATCAACACGAGAAAGAGCCCTACTAACTACAAGAACACACGGAGACTAAACAACACACTGAATAACAAATAGGTCAAAGGAGAAATAAAGAAAGAAATAAAAGCATTCCTGGCACTAAATGAAAGGGATGATACAGCACAGCAAAACCTATGGGACACCTTAAAAGCAATTTTCCCTCTTGAGAGGGAAATTCATAGTCCTAAGTCCCTACACTAAGAAAACAGAAAGAACACAAATAAATGACTTAATATTGCAACTAAAACCAATTGAGAAGCAGCAACAAATGAATCCTAAACCCGGCAGGCATGAAGAAATAACAAAAGTCAGAGCAGAAATGAAATATAAACAAAGAGAACAATACAAAAAAAGTCAATGAATCCAAGAATTAGTTCTTTGAAAGGTTAAACAAAATAGATAGGCCTCTAGCCCAGTTGACCAAAGAAGGAAAGAACAACCCCAAATCAACCAAATTAGAGATGAAAAGGGAAGCATCACAACAGAAAAGATTATTACTGGAAAAGATTATTACTGAAAAGATTATTACTGGAAACTTAAAAAAAAAAACTACACTCTATCAAATTTGAATACCTAAGAGAAATGGATGAATACCTGACATCATGGAATCCACTAAGACTTAACCAGGAAGAGGTTGACAGCTTAAATAGACCCATAATAAAGGAGGAAATTGAAACTGTAATAAAAAAACCTTCCCAACTAAAAATGCCCAGGTTCAGATGGATTCACAGAAGAATTCTATAAGACATTTAAAGAAGATCTTCATTCACTACAGTTCAAGTTATTCAAGAGGATAGAAACAGAAGGAAATCTCCCACATTCCTTCTATGAAGCCAACATCACTCTAATACCAAAACCAGGGAAAGATACAACCAAAAAAGAAAACTACAGACCCATTTCACTAATGAACATAGATGCAAAAATTCTCAATAAAATGCTTGCAAATCACATACAGGCACATATCTAAAAGATCATCCACCATGATCAAACTGGATTCATACCAGAGATGCAGGGGATGGTTCAACATATGTAAATCAATAAACATCATAAAGCACATAAACGGACTAAAAGACAAAAACCACGCGGTCAATCTCAATCAATGCAGAGAAGGACTTCGACAAAATTCAGCACGCCTTCATGTTTAAAGTCCTGGAGGGAAATGGACAGGAGGGAAGATTCCTCAACACAATTAAAGCCATATACAATAAACCCATAGCCAGCATTATCCTAAATGGAGAAAAACTAGAAGCATTCCCTTTAAAATCAGGAACCCATCAAGGCTGCTCCTATCCCCACTCCTATTCAATATAGTGCTTGAAATGCTCGCAAGAGCAGTAAGACAAGAAAAGGAAATCATAGGAGTACTAATAGGAAAAGAGGAATTCAAACTATCCCTTTTTGCACAAGACATGAGAGTTTACCTAAGGGACACCAAAAACTCCACCAAAAAAACTTCTAGAAACTACAACAGCTTCAGCAAAGTGGCAGGACACAAAATTAACTTAGAAAAATTGGTAGCTTTTCTTTATGCCAATAACAAGCAATTGGAGAAGGAATACAAGGAGACATTCCCACTCACAATAGCCTCCAAGAAAATAGATTTTCTAAGAACAAACCTGACCAAACACAGCAAAAAACTCTACAAAAAAAAAATTTTAAATCCCTCAAAAAGGAGATTGAGGTAGATACTAAAAGATGGAAAAACCACCCATGCTCATGGATTGGAAGAATCAATATAGTAAAATGACAATCTGTGCTGGATAGCTTTAGTGTCAACTTGACACACCTGGGTTGAGGGAGCCTCAATTGGGGAATTGGCTCCATTGGATTGGCCTGTGGCTACGTCTGTGGAGTATTGTCTTGATTGTTGATCAATGTGGGAGGGCCCAGCCCACTATGGGTGGTGCCACCCTGGGCAGGTTGCTGTGTACTGTATAAGAGGTCAGGCTGGACATGAGCCAGGAGAGCAAGCCAGTGAACAGAATTCCTCCATGGCCTGTGCTTCAGCTCCTGACTCCAGGTTCCTGCCCTGAGCTCCTGCCTTGGGCTCCCTAAGTGATGAACTGTGACCCGGGAGCTGTAAGCTGAATAAACCCTTCCCTCCCCAAGTTGGTGTTGGTCAGAGTGTTTTGTCACAGTATAAGAAGACAAATTAAAACAAAAATTGGTACCAGGAGTGGGGTATTGCTGTGACAGACCTGACCTTGGTGTTTTGGGGAAGGATTGTGGAGGCATTGGAATTTGGAATTTAGGAATGCCTAAAGATTGTTGCTGTGGAGCTTGGAGCAATTTTGCTGAAGAAGTTGTAGAAGATGGAGGCCTGGCTTGTGAACTTTCTAGTTTCAAAGGGGAGCAGAGATCATCAGGACTGTGTAATCTATGGGTTCTGGTCAGCTGGGGCTGAAGAATCAGCTGTAAGTAACAAGAGACCAGAACCTGAAGTGAAATCTTTGTTGTACTGGGACAATTGATGCTGTTTAGCTGGGGCTGAAAAATCAGCTGTAAGTAACAAGAGACCAGCATCACTGTGGTGAAATCTTCTGGGAAGAATTTCTTCAGGGTCAGCACACAGAAGCTATGTTCCAGAAGGGGCCTGAGCCTCCATCTCGAGCCAGAAGCAGGACTTGGTAATAAGAGTCTCCTATATGGTTCTGGTGTTGAAATTTGAGGGGGTCACAGAGGCCAGCCAAGGCTGGCACTGTGAGAGGTCAGGAAAGACCATTGTGGAAGTGCACCTCGGTTGCATGAAGACCCAGGATTGCAGGGTCATGGAGAGAAGCTGGGGCTTTGCACCAGGAGAGGTCAGAAGAGACCATTGGTGAAGGTGCTGCCTCAGTTTCAGTGGCGACCCCAGCGTTTTGGAGATGCCAGGACTGTGGGTCGACCACCAACAGCAGTGGCAGGTGTGGAATGGAGTTGGTCTGGGCCTTCGAGATGAGCTGTGTGTGCCACAGACAGCAGAGTCAGAGAAGGGGAGCTGCTGAAACCCTTTGGAGCCCAGAAGATTGTGAGTGAGTCCCAGGTGTCCAGCCTTGAGCTACTTGCTGGAATTAAATTTTGTTTGAGTGTGCCTGATTCTTCCCTTTGAAATAAGACAGTACTTGTTTTAGATTTTACAGCAGCCCACAGTTAAGAGGCTTTTAACAGACTGTGAACTTTTAAGTATTTGGACATTTTAAAGACTGTGGGGCTTTTAAGGTTGTACTGTCTTAGGTTGTGATTACTGTTAACATCATACTTTGGGGATAAGAACTGGAAATGTGGTGGTTTAATAGTGATGTGTTTTGTGTGTCAAGTTGACAAGGGGTCAATTGTGCTGGATAGATTTATTGTCAACCTGACACACCTGGGTTGAGGGAGCCTCAGTTGGGGAATTGGCTCCATTGGACTGGCCTGTGGCCACATCTGTGGAGTATTGTCTTGATTGTTGATCAATGTGGGAGGGCCCAGCCCACTATGGGTTGTGCCACCCTGGGCAGGTTTTTGTGTACTGTATAAGAGGTCAGGCTGGGCATGAGCCAGGAGAGCAAGCCAGTGAACAGAATTCCTCCATGGCCTGTGATTCAGCTCCTGACTCCAGTTCCTGCCCTGAGCTCCTGCCTTGGTCTCCCTAAGTGATGAACTGTGACCCAGGAGATGTAAGCTGAATAAACCCTTTCCTCCTCAACTTGGTGTCAGTCAGAGTGTTTTGTCACAGCAATGGAAGACAAACTAGAACACCATCCTACCTAAATTAATATACAGATTCAATGCAATCCCAATTAGAATCCCCACGAACTTCTTCACAGACCTAGAAAAAAATCCTAAAGTTCATATGCAGAAACAAAAGACCCCAGATATCCAAAGCAATGTGGAGCAAAAAGAGCAATACGGGGGGGGGGCATTGCCATACCAGACTTCAAAGTATATTACAGGGCTTTAGTCATAAAAACAGCCTGGTATTGGCACAAAACAGGCCTGTAGATCAATGGAATAAAATTGAAGAACCAAACCTGAGCACATCCAATTTCAGCCACCTCATATTCAGCAAAGGGGCCAAGAAGACTCAATGGAGGAAAAATAGCATCTTCAGCTAATGGTGTTGGCATAACTGGATCACCACTTGTAGAAGAATAAAACTAAACCCCTACCTCTCACCATGTACAAAAAACAACTCCAAATGAATCAAAGACCTCAAAGTGAAAGCCCAAACTATGAAAATGTTAGAAGAAAATGTTGGTGGTAACCTACAAGACATGGGTGTAGGAAAAGACTTTCTAAATCAGACAGCAGCTGCACAAACAACAAGGTCAACAACTGACAAATGGGACCTTATTGAACTCAAGAGCTTCTGTATAGCAAAGGAAACAATCGAAGAAGTGTAGGGAAAACCCATAGAGTGGGAGGAAACCTTCACCATTGATACATCTGATAGAACATTAACATCCAAAGTTTATAAACTACTTAAAAAACAAAGGAGGAAGAAACAAATGACCTATTCAAAAGATGGAGTAAAGAGCTGAACAGAGACTTCACAAATGAAGAAGTCAATATGGCTGAGAAACACCTTAAAAAGTGTTCAACATCACTAATAATTAAGGAAGTGCAATTTAAAACCACCTTAAGATTTCATCTTACTCCAGTAAGACCAGCTATTATCCAAAAAACAAAGGATACTAAACGCTGAAGAGGTTGTGAGGAAAGGGGAACACTTATCCACTGCTGGTCGGAATAAAAACTCATGCAACCCCTATGGAAAGCAGTGTGGAGAACTCTCAAGAAACTGAAAATGAGCCTACTACCTGACCCAGTCATACCACTCCTGGGTATATACCCACAAGACTCATCCTATCGCAGAGATCCATGCACATCTATGTTTATCACAGCTCTCTTCACAATAGCAAATAGCTGGAACCAACTCAAGTGTCCCTAAACTCACTAGTGGATTAAGAAAATGTGGTACGTCTACACAATGGAATTCTATGCAGCGGTAGAGAAAGATGACATCATGAATTTGCAGGTAAATCAATGGAACTTGAAGCCATTATGCTAAGTGAAGTAACACGGTCCCAGAAAAACAAATGACAAATGGTATCCCTCATTTGTGGATGCTAGCACCAAGTCCCTAGTTGAAAGGCAAGCTGAGAAAAGTTAATGTTATATTTCTTTTTATCTGAAGGCAACTATGCTGTTATAATGTGAATTTCTTAATGGGCTCTAGAATTAACTGACCACTTATTTTTAGATTTGTAAATGTGGTATATGTATGGAGAGTATGTATTCATATATTAAAGTAATTTAAAATTAAAGGGAAAATGTGAACTCCTAAATCTATTTTGGAATTAGCATACAGCTTATTTTCAAAGGTCATAATTTTGGTATATATGTGACATATATATAGGCATACTTTGGAACAATACAAATGGGAGGGAACAACAACGACAAAAAGACTGGATCAAAGACCTGACTGAAACAGTTAACTTCTGCTCAAACAATAAACCTCTGCAGAGAAAAACTTTAAAATGACTGAGAAAAAGATGCAAGACATGTATGGCAGGATGCATGAACTGTGGTGGGGGGCATAGAAAAGGGAGTGTGTCTAAACTGGACTGAGAAATGATGTATGAAACACACAAAACACCAATCAAATATTTTATTTTAAGAAAGAAATTCTCAAAGAACCAATTTTAAAAATGAGGAAGAAAATAAATAACCACAAGGCATGACAAAGCCCATATAAACAGCAGCAATGTCTGAGAGTAGGGGATTTTTCTACTTCCAATCAGCATCACATTTTTCCAGTTAAGTTGGCTTTGGCAGCTGACCACACTGAGACCTCTTGAATAATGTGTTGATTGCAACAAGCTGCACATCTTTCATGAAGCATACTTCTGCTTCGGGCCTTCTGTTCTTTCCGTGCAATCCTAACGCAGGAAGGATGATCAGATTGGCATACAAACCTCTCTCATACTGGAGCAGGGAATAAAAGCAGAACATATGCTAGTCCCTCAGGTACTAAGGGATAAAAGGAGGCAGCCGCAGAACCAGATTGGCAGGTTCTGTGTTCCACTAGGGTATTTCCATAAGTGTTTGCCCAGTAGAGAGGGAACAAAACAACTCTGGAGTTGTTCTTGAATCGCTCTCTTCAAGTGTTCTAGAGTATCCTTTCAGGCTTGGGAGGGAGCCAGGGAACTATTTCAGCAGATGCACTTTCTTGTGATATTTTCCTCCATGCTGTTAAGCAAATTCAAAAGATGGAGACTCAGCCTTTGATCATGACATTCTATCAACAAGTACTCAGACATGGAGTTCATAGAATAGTTGGAGACAAAAATCTTTCCCTGCTGCCAGCTGGGCATGTTCTAAAAGAATGATGGTCAGAAAATGTTGGTCTTTGTAGGGGTCTGTTTCCTGCTTTCCTAGCCTCTTAGATTATGGGAACCCACTCTGTGCCAAGCCCCTTGGCTGAATGCATTGAATACAGCCTGTGGTGAGATAAATGTATAAAAGAGAACTGAAGACTTATGGGAGGTTAATGAAGAAATGTATGACAAAGCTGGGCTCTTCTACAGTAGAGTATTCTGTATATGTATTAAAATTTTCACATATACGTTATGTATGCACAATGACACTTTGGTCCAATGACAGACTAAATACATGACAGTGGTTCCATGAGATTACAATAAAGCTGAAAAATTCCCAATATCTATTATTTTGACTGTATAGATATGTACATCCTTACTATTGTGTTACAACTGTTTATAGTATTCAGCACAGTAAACTTTGATATAAGTTTGTGGCCTAGGACCATACCCTAGAGTACAGGTAAGTTTGTCTAACTATACTGTATGATATTTGCACAATGACAAGTCACCTAATAAATGCATTTATTCAAACATATCCATTAGTAAGCACTGAATGACTGTATTAGGCCTTATATATGTTCTCATCCAACAGGTATCTATGTCCAGACAGCTAGGTTTTAAAAACTGCAACTATGTGTTTCCTATTAGGTGTCACTCACTGGGCCAGTGATTCTTGCAGTGTGTGTGCCCAGGACCAACAGCATCAGCACCATTAGGAACATGACAGAAATACAGATTCTCAGACCCCCTTCTAAACTATTGGATGGGAAACTGGGAGGTGATGTTTAGGAAGTGGTATTTTCCTTAGCCTTCCCAGAGATTCTGATGGACAATTGAGTTTGAGAATGACTACCTAGGTTCCGTGCCCACAGCTTCTAGTATCAATGTCCCTTTTGTTTCTTCCAGCTGGAAACTGACATGATGAGATGAAAAGCAGGTGGAACACTGCTTCTAAAGAAAATGGTACAACTGCCATGTGTGTCCATTGGGCAAAGCTGCTTTGGTCCTTCCCCCACCTGGTCATGAAAGTGGGCACTGTGGGAAAAATGGAACTGCAGGTTTGATAACCTAATAAATTTTTAATAACTAATTTTGATTAGCCTTTGTTCTACAAGACACACGTTTTCTTTGGACTCAGGACATTTTTTAATAAAAAATTTAGGTTGTGACCAGGCAACATATTAGATTTCCAGTATAGATAAAAGAGACATAGGGGAAGGATTATTTTATAACATGTAATACTTTATTGAGTTGAATGTCAAGTTAATGATCTATTTTCTTTGATGTTAAGGTTATGGAAGATCTTGAATCAAAAAGATTCAATGAAGCAGAATGACAGCAAATTCCTTTTAGTGAGTTGCTTGGTAACTTTGAGCAAGTCTCCTGCTGGCTGCCTCATCTACTTGTTCTACTTCTTTTAACCACATAACCGCAAAATGTGTCTGGTATTGACAGAGATTCACAGATCTAACATTTCTTAAACATGATGTTTCTGGTGGGACAAATGCCTGCATACACTGGGTAGGTAAGAGCTTTAAGATTGTGCAGACTTTTTTTTCCTAAAAGATGTCATGTTTTCCTTAAGGAGGTGCTTGAAGGCTCCTCCTTGGCAGGCCCAAACAACCATCAATCCTGCACTTGTGCTCCACATTGGGGTCGTTCCCTCCCATGGTCTCCCAAATGAAGTCCAGTAAGCACGTGTCCTGTCTGGATCCCCCTGAACTGGCCTCCATGATACAACCCAGGTAGTCCAACAATGGCAGTTTATATTCTTATTTATTTATTTATTTATTTATTTATTTATTTATTTTTTATTGGTGCTTCGTGCATTTCAGCTGAAATCCCCTTAGCTGCTTAGTCCACAAGCTGGCCTCCAATTTCAATGATACATGTATGTAGGTATGTATATATTTATATACACATATAACTATGTATACAAGTTGGAGCAATACAAGTTGGAGAGAAGAACAATAACAAAAGAACTGAAAAAAATCTCTGGAAAGAGAAAAAGATGCAGGATATATATGGCAGGTGGGTTGGGGGGCATGGAAAGGGAAGTGACTCAAGATTCGATTGAGAAATGATGCATGACTTATGGAAAAAGTTTAATAACAATTAAAAACGATTGTACAGAAGGAGATTTTTAGTGATGTTCTGATCAGTGAAAGATAATTTCCCATCGTGTTGATGGGTGAACGGTGGAACTCTGCCAATGGTCAGCCTAATTGGATCCATTAAGCTTTGCTGATAAGAGTTAGCCAATGTACAATCAAACCTAGGGAACTACAGTGAGTGGATCAATGAAAATCTATTGAGGATCAACTGGGTGTGGCAGATGCTAAAAGTTTAGGGTCAGACAGAAATTAACATGTTGGTCGTCTTCTTTATTTCAAGGATCTTAAACTTTGAACAGACATGCCTCTTCAGGAAAGCAGTAAAAGAGAGTGACTAAATGTGGGCACTACGAAAATGTCAATAAGACTATGCTGCTCTTCCATGAGAAAACCTTCTAGACTTCCTGTGTTTCATGGTGCATCCCTAACAGCTGCTCCACGTTCTACTCTCTATGACCCTCTGCCCATGTCTTGCTCCTCCTTACTTCTTCACATGATAGGTGGGGCCCATGAAAGCACATTCCTTACTCCTTGCTTTTGGACTTTTGTTCCCTCTGCTTGGAATGCTTTTAACTTCAAGCTGGCCTTCTCTTTTTAAAGGCATCTTTATTTTTTTAATTTTTTAAAAATTTATTAATTATTTTTTATGTATATGAGTGTACTGTCTGCATGTAGGTTGGTGCACCCGTGTCTTGCAATGCTGCAGAGGTCAGAAGAGGGAGTCAGATTCCCCTGGAACTGGAGTTAAAGACGGTTCTTAGCTGCCATGTGGGTGCTGGGAATCGAACCCAGGTCCTCTGCAAGAGCAGTCAGCACTCTTAACCACTGAGCCATCTCTCTAGCCCGGACATCTTTCTTTAAAAATAGTATCTGTATTGGTCAAAAATTAACATATTGCATATGGTTTTTATAGGTATTGTTTACTATATGTGCCTCTCAAGAGAATACAAAATCCATGACAGCAGGTTCCTTGCTTGCTTTATTCAGCCAATGAAATAATGAAGAATGTATGAAGTTGGGTTGACCAATGGACATAGGTCAACCTCTTCTATCATCTATTTCTTTACTAGAAAAGGGAACCCTAAGATAGAAGAAGCCTAAAGTTGTTACAATTTGGTTCTTTTATAAATTTTATTTTTTATTGATTTTTTGTGATTTTTTTCATACAATATAGTTGGATGGCATTTAGATCCACTTCTATCTTCACACTAACCCCGCCCCCAATTTAATGAATACAGATACTCATTAAGTGACACATCTTCAATGCGACTTCTACACATAGGATGAATGCATATCTGAACTTTCACCAGAGAAGTTTCATTATGCAGCAAATGGTGATTAACACAGAAGTCCATAGTTGTCCAATGGGCGGAGAACAGAGGCTATAGAGTGCTTATCCCTGAATAGGACATCTATTTCAAAAATCTGCCCCCTAAAGCTCAAGGATCATTGCAGCAGAGGAAGTGGAAAGACTGTAAGACCCAGGGGTGGGGGTGAACCACCATAAGAAAATAGTCTTACTGACCCCTGCTCAATTATTCATATGAACTCACAGTAATGGTTACAGCATGCACAGATCCCATGTAACCTCAAACAAGAAAAAAAAAGACAGTATATTTTGCTTCTTAAAATCTCATGATCAAAGTTCTTAGATATGCAAATAAAGGAATCTCAATTTATGGCCTGATTTTTATGTTATAGTTTAAAATATAGTGTTTTAGAATCAAATAAATTGTAAGATATATTCCTCAGCCCTAAATATGTGCATTGATTTTTTTTTAATTTTTTTTTATTTTTTATTATTATTTCTGTATGTGTACGAATGTACTGTCTGCATGTAGGTCTGTGCACCCGTGTCGTGCAATGCCGCGGAGTTCAGAAGAGGGTCTCGGATTTCCCTGGAACTGGAGTTCTCCTGGAATTGGAGTTACAGACGGTTCTCAGCCGCCATGTGGGTGCTGGGGATCGAACCTGGGTCCTCTGCAAGAGCGGTCGGCGCTCTTAACCACTAGGCCATCCCTCCAGCCCCCGCATTGATTTTTTTTAATTTAAATATCATTGCACCAGAAGTCTATCAATTCACTGAAGTTATTGCTTATTTATTGAACACCTAATATCCACTAAATGCTTCTGTAGGAACTGGGGATGCATAAATAGATAAGCAAGACAAACTCCTTGGCCTTCCTGGAGCTTATATTCAAATAAGAAAGGCAGATAATCCCCAAGATAAATATGCACTATGTTAGTAGGTGTTTAAACTTCTAGAGGAAAAGGAAATGGCATAGACATGGGGAAAAGGAAGGCTTCACTTAGTTAGTTGATATAGGGCAGACCCCTGGAAGGAAATGTTGAGTTACTGAGCTATGTAGCTATCAGAAGAACTTGCTCTACAATGGAAATAGCATTTGCAAACTGTCTTTGGTAGAATCATATCCTATTATCTCTGAGGAATAGCAGAATAGCAAGGATGCTAGTGTAGCTGAGACAGAGTAGTCAAAGGAGATGACATTGGAGGGCAGGTTATATAGAATTTCAAAAGCAGTTATGGGGATTGGAATTTTACTCTGTAGTAAGGTGTCATCAGAGGACTTTGAACACAAGGTTGACATGAATTGATTTTTGTTTTTAAATATTGTGCTGTCTGCTTGGAGAACATTCTGTGTAGGGGCATGGAAAGGATGAGTTGGCCATGTGGAGACTATTTCAGCATCTCAGGGTAGATGGATGCAGAGAAAATTAGCTCAATATCTGTGTTTCTTATTTAGACCTGATAGTGTTTACTGAACTATTAAATGCATACTATGAGAGAATGAGAAGTATGAGTGAAATGTGTTACCAAGATCTTGGCCTCAGTCTCCAGAAGAATAGTTTCTGTTTCCTGGGAAGGAAAAGACTGGAAAAGGAGTTTGGTTGGAGTTTGGGGTTGGAACCAGGAGGTCATCTGGGTCCTGGTAAGTCTGAGATATCTATCCAGCATTCACCCAAAGATGTAAAGTAGGTAACTGACTGAAAACCATTGGTGCAGTCATAGAATTTGGTGTATTTGGAGTAAAATCATGTCACGTTCTTGAACATATTTCTTCTCTAGTTCTGGGAGGGCTTTCTTGGTGTCTGCAAAGCTGTGATGTTTCATTTTGTTAAGAAGCTACATCCCCATCAACTATTCTCTTATGTTTAGGAGAGTAAAGGTGGCTGTTACTACACAATTTGTTCAGCTTCTGGCTCTTCCTTCTCTACCAACTGGCTCTGCATGGGTTTATGTCTATATTTATGAGTGAGGACAATGGGATGCGCATCATAACCTTAGGCCTTTCAAAGTAGTTATTAACACATGATAGTGGGTCTGGATGCAAAATGGGTTTTCTGTCTTCTTGCAGGTAAGAGGTCTGTATTGCATAACAAAGCCCTAGCCTCTTGGAGCAGGCAGCAGGTGAGTGAAGGGAAGTGCAGTACCACAAATGACTGGCATACTGTGTTTGCCATACTATCCATAGGTTTTCACCTTGTGCCTTAGAAAATATGTAAAGAAGTAAACAGGTTTCCCAACAACAAAACAAAATGAAAATGCAATAAGCACAATGGCATGTTAAATAATACTCTCTCCCCAAATGGCTCTTTCCTAATTCCCAGAACCTGTGCTCATGTTACTTTACAAGGAGATATCCTAGATTACCTGAGTGATAATAACAACAATAATAATGATGACAACAGGGTTATATAATAGATAAGGAAGAAGATCAGAGTTAAAGGAGACATGACAATGCAAGAGGATATTAGACTGATGTGGCTGAGTCAAAAAACCTCAGGTGGCCTGTGGATGTTGGAATAGGCAAGGAATGGACTCTCCCCTTGATTTTAGAATAGAAAGACCCACTTTGGACTTTGGACTTCCAGAACTAGAGGATGATAAATGTGTCATTCTAGACAACTAAATATATTGTAATTTGTTATCGAAGCAATAGTAGGTTAATAGAATACTTACTAAGTATGAGACACTCTGCTAAGCACTTACATTTATTATTTTACTTGATCATGCAGAGAGTATTCTGGGTAACATAGCCTATTACTATTTATGATTTTAAAGATAATAAAAGCAAAATTCAGAATAATTATGGCAATGAACCCATCTATGGTCATAGAGAAAGATAATGGCAAAGTCAGATTTTGAATCAAAGTCATTCTTACTTTTAAATCAGAATTCTTAAATAACATTGTACTTTCTAGAGAATCTCTAGTTCTTTAGTAATAAAGGGTAAAATTTACTAAGCTGAAGTTCTCCCATTGTGTCATGCCTGGCACATGTAGCTATTTAAGAAATCTGTAGAATGGTCAAAGAGCCAAGCCATGTTTGCTGGAGGAGATGTGGAGATGGATAGGATATACGGTGTGTGTGTGTGTGTGTGTGTGTGTGTGTGTGTGTGTGTGTGCGTGTGGCTTCTGAATTTATCCAGCTGCTTGTTTGCAGTCAGATGTGGGTGAAAAGCTTAGGAAGGTGGCTCCACCTCCCCCTCTAGTGTGTATCTCTGAGTAGGGATGTTTGTATACCCTTACTTCCTATGTGATCATGTAAATGGAAGGAGCCATGAGCTCAAGTAATTAAAGCCACTGAGAATAACCACAAGTAATTTCTCCTGAGTTTAGCATGCATACAAATATTTTTATCTTATCATCAGGTTTACCTTAAAATGGCTTTGTATTTCCTGAAAACAGTTCATGTTCAGGGAACTCACCAGGTACATGGTGAATATGAGAGGGAATATGAGAGGGAAGTCAGAATAGGTAGAGCCTTTGCTATTGGCCCTCCACAAACTAGATAATCCATCTGAGGAGAATTAAAAAGGGTCAAGTATTTCTGAGTTTCCCTTCCTGATGTTATTTGTGAAGATATTTCCTTCCTCTCAGGGGGCTGCATCTCTTAATAAACAAAGTCCTTTTTTACTTTCCCACTAGTTTTCTGCTCTCTCCTTGGTCTTGCTTGCTATTTTCTAACATCTCCACCTCTGTCTATTTCTGCCTGTGTTCACAGGGCCAAAGTAGTCCTATTGTTTTCTGCCTTGGCTACTGCTCCTGGGTTTCTCTGACCTGTGAGCCTTCAGCAATAGTGCTGGGTGCTGGTCAGGAGCCCCCATGACCATGATCCTACTCATCGTTCTGTGTATCCTGTACATTCCCCCTTCCTGTGCTTTGGATATAGCCCAGCTTCACCAAAAGTTATGTTGTAGCTTGGGCACATTTTATTTAGTATTGGGAGATGGGATCTACTGAAAAATGATTGGGTCCTGGGGCAGAAGGTTCATTAATGGATTTTTTTTTGCTTTTGAGTTCTTGCTCCTGAGAAATTGGATCAGTATCTTTAGGAGTAGGTTATTATAGAACAAAAACAGTCTCAGGATTTTAACCTTCTGATTGCATGGCAGGAATTAAAAAGGCATGAAGACCTTACCAAATATGACACTGATGCTGGTTTTGTGTTCTTGGACTTCCCAGACTCCAGAAGTATAAGCCAATGTAAACCTCCTTTGAAAATAAGTTAGTTTCAGGCATTCTATTATAGTAACAGAAAATGTATCAAGGTATATCAAGGTAATCCCTTTAAGGGCTACTTTGTAAAAATTCAACCAAATAGGTATCTCTTCAGTATGAATTCCCTGGGTTCAAAAGTCAGACCTCATCTGGCTTAGGACCAGAATTCTATGTCTTGTTTCATCAGCCACCATTGGACTAGTGGGAGAAGGGCTCACAGATTTTTACACTGTATGAGTTACATATGATGAATTTCAGGGCTTTAATGATAGAGAGAGTTGGCTTAATCAAATACCTAAACAAAAATAAATAAATTACCTAAACAATTAGCCAATGTTTAGAGGGGAGGCTAAAGAACTTATCAGAAGAATTGGCACTTAGTAGACTTCTGAAATGATTTGTGTTGAATTGCTGAATTACAGCCAAAGAGAAGAGAGGGTTTTGTTTTAGGTTGGCGTGCTTAGGCAGCTGATTCTAGGTCAACGCTGTGGGGGAAATTAGGTAGCCTGTTGGGGAAGTAGAGATCCCTGGAAGCATTGATAAGAGGTTGACAAGGAGACAACAGGCAATACAAATGAGTCCTACTTATCATGGCTCAATTCACATGCTTTTTTATTTATTAAGACTTATTTTTATTACTTTTACTTATTTGTATGTGTATATATCTCTGTGAATATGTGCTGTGTGTGTACCCATGAAGGCCAGAAAAAGATGTTAGATCTCCTGGAACTGGAGTTCTAGGCGGTTGTGATCCATCTGACATGGACACTGGGAACCAATCTCAGATTCTCTGCAAGAACCACAAGCACTCTTAACTCTGAACCATCTCTCTAACCCAGGCTTTTGATTTTTAATGACTGAAAAAATAACTGACATTTGGAAGGAAGCACAGTTCTAATTTGGGCCTTAGCTCTCTTAGACAAGGGCTATATGGCCTAATGTTTTCTGGCTGTGCTGGGTACTGGCAGTGACTTATACTCCCAGTCAGCCTCAGCATTATGAAGGAGAGACAAAAGGTGCTCTATAGTATGGTGACACCAAGCTAGAATGTGTAGTGGGTTAAGTGTGTTGAATGCATTTTCACTTAACATGTTTTCATCTTATAAGGCAATTATCAGGACACGATCTCATCTTGGGTTGAGGGGTATGTATATGAGCCAGTTGCTAATGGGGTGACAGGGACTCCAAGATACCATGGGGGGCAATATTTTAGTTTTATCACCACTTGTAGGGCAATAAAATTGGACTAGCTTCTTCCAAATTCCATTCTGCAACTGGTTAAGAGCTGACTTGGGAGAGGCTAACTGATCCCTGCTTACAGTGTGCCAGGGATCAGATGAAGCATTTACTGTGAGACCCAAAATATGCCAGACAGAAATTGTGTTTGTGGTGAGAAGCTTTCTGCCCACAGGGGAATCAAAGGTGTACACTGAAGATTTTGGATGGATAGAAACAAATAGAGCACCAGGATCCTGAGGGCAGATTCTGAAGCAATTTTTCCTACCTCACAATGTAGAAAAAGCTGGGTTTGATGCTCCTCAAACTACCTGGCTCTTAATAAAGGAATTTATAAGCAGCAAACATTTAATAGATATTAGAGCAAAGCATCAAATGGCTGGGTACCCCATGGCAGAGGCAGACATCCCTTCATCCTAGGCATACCCATCACCCATTAAGAACATTTTCTTGTTTGCATTCTCTAAATGCATATGAAATTTGTTTCAGAATCTGGGCTTTCTGAGAACAGAGACTTTTCCTGTTGCTGTGTCAGCTTAGCCCATACTTTGCAGGTAATATATTTCACTAACATTTAGAAAAATTTACTGCGCAGCTTGTTCTACACACAAAAGCTAAATGTTAATGCAGTGTTTTACTAACTGTGCTAAAATCAGCTAGCCAGCTGGTGGATTACCCAGAGGCCCTTTACTGTTGAGACTCACTTGGGGTTTTGTAGCCAACCTGAATGCCATTTATGTAAAATCACAGTGGTGATGTCAGGCAGGGGCTCTTCAGCTTTATGGCTGGACAGACCACATTAGATATTTATAAAGGCTTTTTCTTATCTCCTGGCAGGCTCCCCTCTTCTAATCCTGCCAGGTAGATATGCTACCCACATGGAGAGCCCAGGGCAAGGCAGAGACACACTGCAGTGCCAAGCAGGATGGCTTGCTGTTCAATGGATTCACCAGGAACAGAAGGAACTGCAGATGTAGAATGAAAGCAAGAGGCCCAGCTTTGTCACAGCGTGACTCCTGGTTAGAAAGCAGAACAGTGCCATGGGCGTGGTTGTCAGCTACAGGAGCTCATGATCCATCTGGTGGACTCCAACACTGAACTGCGACTGTAGATTTGGGTTGGGCCTCAAAGATATTTGGTACCGTAATTTGTCCTCTGTGTGTGTGTGTGTGTGTGTGTGTGTGTGTGTGTGTGTGTGTGTGTATGTGCCATTGTATGCCCTCAGATTTCTAGATTGCTTATTGGGAGATTATAGTTTTATTGAAATATAGTTTTATTGAAAGCATACAATGGTAGTGTAGTATATTTCATTCATTCATTTGTTCATTTACTCCTTCATTCAAGGCATTGAGTGTTCACTAGGTAGGTGCTGGGAGGGGAGCTTGGAGCTGAATGAAACCTGATTTATTCTCCTTAGAATATCTTGATCCAGACTGAGGAATTAGGAAGCTGTACTCCTAGTGCCTTTGTTCAGTGGCTGAATCAGAGGCAAATAGTTTGATTAGTGTTGATTTTAAAAGTATTCTTGCTTCCATGAGGAATTAGGGAGTCTTTATCTGAGAAGGTGAAATCTTGAAGTCGATATTAAGGTAGTTCTTGTTGCTTTCTGTTTCTTACTGCAATTCATATTCAGGGCTTGATATACTAATTGAAACATTCTTCTTTTAAATTTTTTAAATTTATTTTTGTATGTGTGTATGAGTGTACTGTCTGCATGTAGGTTTGTGCACCCATGTCGTGCAATGCCACGGAGGTCAGAAGGGGGTCTCAGATTCCCCTAGAGCTGGAGTTCTCCTGGAATTGGAGTTACAACCGTTCTTAGCCACCATGTGGGTGCTGGGGATCAAACCCAGGTCCTCTGCAAGAGCAGTCGGTGCTCTTAACCACTAGGCTATCTCTCCAGCCCCAAAACATTCTTTTCTTTTTAAAAATCTTTTATTTTATATGTATGACTGTATTGGCTGCATGCATGTAGGTGTAACCAGGTTGTGCAATGCTCATGAAAGTCAGAAGACAGTGTTGGATCCCCTGAAACTGGAGATATGATCAGTTGTTAGCTGTCCTGTGGGTGCTGGGACTCTAATAAGGATCCTCTGTAAGAGAATCCAATGCTCTTAATGGCTGAGCCATCTCTCCAACCCCTAGTTAAAACATTCTTACAGTGACAAATGTTGCTTATAATTGCAAATTATTGTATATAAGATGATCACTGACCCAATGGAAGGGGTTTTCACTTTCTGTTTCTTGTTATCTGTTGGCTTACAGAGTTTTCTACTAATGGAAGTAAACACAAATGAATTGTAGGCAGGAAGACAGCCTAAATGAGTATCCTGAGATGCCAAGATGTAAGATTCATATACGACTAGAAAGGACTCTGTACAAAACACTTCTGCATCTAGAAGCTACTCTAATTTCATCCTCATGAGCTTTAAAAAATTATCTTGGTTAAGAATTTGCATATTGAGAGATAAGATTAAAACCTGTTTCATTCTAAAGCCTACACTTAGCCACTCATCTGCAATACCTTACACCTTATCCATAGAATTACTATATCACACTAAGTTCTGGAGTTTAAAGACTGTATGTGAATTGGCTTAAGTATCTTAAAAATCTTTCTGTGTGGGAGTGCACAGAGCTTAGGTCAGGGAATTCCCAGGACCACTTGAAGCACAGGTAGGAGCCAGGCGCTTCAGCCAGGAAGATTGTTGGATAGATCTATCTCTGGGTTGTTGAATAATTGTTTCCTTGGTTTGTTGGATAGTTAAATCATTGTCTTGTGTGGCTGTCGGGGTGGAATCGCCCTGCTAGCTGGTATTAAAGGTGGGCCTGTTGCCACTGTGAGACTTGAGTGACCCAGGACACAGATCTTAGAGGAACAATTGCAGACATATTGAGAGAAATCAAAGAATATGAAGAACAAGTCAGAAAACTAAGGAGAGAGAACAAAAAACTCAAGAAGGACCTAGAAGGACAGAATGACAAACTTCAGAAAGGACTAAAAGGAGATAATGACAAACTCCAAAAAGAACTAGAGGAAGAAAATGACAAACTCCTGAAGGAAGTGGAAACACTGAAAAAGGAAACCAACCAGTGAAGCAAGTTGCTACAGGAAGAGATTGAGAAGCTCCAAAAGGATCTGGAAATACTAAGGAAATCACATGATTAAATGAAAAAGGAAATAGAACATTCATCCAATCAAGAGGAAAGGAATGGAAAAAGCCTCACAAATAGAATAGAGGAAGCAGAACAAAGAACATCAGACCTGGAAGATAATACAGAACAACTAAAAAGCTCAATTATAGATTATGAAAAAATTTAAAAATACACAAAAGTGGAACAACCAGGAAATATAGTACACTGTGAAAAGATCAAACCTCTGCATCATAGGAATAGAGGAAGGAGAAGAATCCCAAGAGAATGGTATTGATCAAATCTTCAACAGAGTAATAGATGAAAATTTCCCCAAACTAAAAAAAGACAAAACCATACAAATACAAGAAGCACATAGAGCTCCAAACAGACAAGATCAGAAAAGAAACTCCCCACATGATATCATAGTTAAAGCGCTAGACACCAAATACAAAGAAAAATTCTGAAAGCCACAAGACAAAAACAAGTTACATATAAGGGAAAACCCCTCAGAATTACAACTGACTTCTCAATGCAAACTATGAAAGCAAGAATAACGTGAAGCAAAGTATTGCCAATGTTAAAGGACTATAGATGCCAACCCAGGTCATTATACCCAGCAAAAATGTAGATTATAGTTGAAGGAGAGAGAAAAATCTTCCATGACATAAACAAGATGATAGAATACATGTCCAGAAAACCAACCCTTCAGAAAATACTTGAAACAGTTCAAAGGACAGAAGAGAGGAGCAACTATCCCCAGGTACCTAGAAAGAGAAATTAATAAAAATATAACTGCAGAAGTAGAAACTGAGACTAAAAATGCAAATGGATAATAAGGCAAAAGGAAGCTACATCCATCTTTAAATTATAATCTTAAATATTAGTGGACTAAACTCCCCAATCAAAAGAAATAGACTGGGAGATTGGATTAGGAAACAAAACCCATGCTGTCTGCAAGAAACCCATCTCACTCTCAAGGATAGGCACTAACTTAAGGTGAAGGGATAGAAAGAAATATTCCAAGCAAATGGTACCAAAAAGAAAGCAGGTGTTGCTATTTTAAAATCAGAGAAAATAGACTTCAAAGTAAAAGAAATTAGAAGAGACAAAGAGGGCCATTACATCTTTATCAAAGGAAAAATTCACCATGAAGATTTCACAATCATGAATATATATGCACCAAACTCTGGTGCACCAAACTTTATAAAGACAATTCTCCAGGACCTCAAGGTACAGATTAACCCCAGTACACTCATAGTAGGGAACTTCAACACCCCACTATGTATTTTGGATAGATCAACCGGACAAAGAATAAACAGAAAGACATCTGAACTGAATGATATGATACACCAAATGGACCTCATGGACATCTACTGAATATTCCACCCAAATACCAGATAATACACTTTCTACTCAGCACCCCACAGAACATTCTCCAAAATCAACCACATACTGGGACACATAAAAAAACCTCAACAAATACAAAACAGATTGAAATAATGTCATGTATTGTATGTGAGACCACAGTGCAATAAAGTCAATATCAACACCAGGATAAGCCCTATTATCTATAAGAAGACATGGAGACTAAACAACACTCTCCTGAATAATGAATGGGTCAAGGAAGAAATAAAGAAATAAAAGCATTCCTGGAATTGAATGACAATGATAATACAACACAACAAAACCTATATGATACTTTAAAAGCAGTCCAAAGAGGGAAGTTTATAGCCCTGAGTGTTTACATCAGAAAAACAGAAAGAGTATAAGTGAACGATTTAACACTGCAGCTAAAAACACTTGAGAGACATCAACAAATGAACTCTAAATGCAACAGACAGGAAGAAATAACAAAAATCAGAGGAGAAATAAATGAAAACATTACAAAAAAATCAATGAATCCAAAAGTTGGTTCTTTGAAAGAATAAACGAGATAGACCGACCTCTAGCCCAGTTAGCCAAAAGAAAGAAAGAGCAACTCCAAATCAATAGAATTTGTGATGAAAGGGGAAACATCACAACAGACAATGAAAAGATACAGATAATCATATGGGAATACTTCAAAAACCTATACTCTACTAAGTTTGAAAACCTAGAAGGAATGGGACAAATATCTGAAATCCTGGGAATCACCTTAATCAGCTTAACCAAGAAGAGATCGACAGCTTAAACAGACCCATAATATATGAAGAAATTGAAGATGTAATAAGAAACGTCCCAACTAAAAAAAGCCCAGGCCCAGATGGTTTCAGGGCAGAATTTTATAAAATATTTCAAAACCACTTACAATCATTATTACTCAAGTTGTTCAGAAGGATTCAAGCAGAGGGAAATCTCCCAGATTCCTTCTACGAAGCTAACATTACTCTAATACCAAAACCAGGCAAAGATACAACCAAAAAGGAGAACTATAGACCCATCTCCCTAATGAACACAGACGCAAAAATTCTCAACAAAATATTTGCAAACCACATACAGATCCACATAAAAAAGATCATCCATCGTGACAAAGTTGGATTCATACCAGAGATGCAGGGATGTTTCAACATACAAAAATCAATAAATATCATAAAACACATAAATGAATTGAAAGACAAAAACCACATGACCGTCTCAATTAATGCAGAAAAAGCCTTTAACAAAATCCAGCATCCCTTCATGCTTAAAGTCCTAGAGGAAATCAGTTTGAAAGGATCATTCCTCAATGTAATCAAAGCCATATACAGAAACTCACATCCAACATCATCCTAAATGGAGAAGAGACAGAAGCATTCCCCTTAAAGGTAGGAACTCAGCAAGGCTGCCCCTTGTCAGCACTCCTCTTCAATATAGTGCTTGAAACACTTGCTAGGGCAATAAGGTAAGAAAAGGGAATTAAAGGAGTACTAATTGGAAAAGAGGAGGTCGACCTATCCCTCTTTGCTGATGATATGATTTTTTTTACCTAAGGGATGCTAAAAACTCCACCAGAAAGCTCCTAGAAATGATTAAGAATTTCAGTAAAGTGGCAGGATACAAAATTAACTTAGAAAAATCAGTAGCCTTTCTTTACACCAACAACAAGCAACTGAAGGAGGAATACAAGGAGACCTTCCCACTCACACTAGCCTCAAAAACAATAAGATAGCTAGGAACAAACCTAACCAAAGACACCAAAGATCTCTACAACAAAAATTTTAAACCCCTGAAGAAGGAAATTGAAGAAGACATCAGAAGATGGAAAGACCTCCCATGCGCATGGATTAACTACGTTAATTTTCCATTCTACCCAAACTAATGTACAGATTCAATGTGATCTCAATTAAAATCCCCAAGAGTTTCTTCACAGGTTTGAGAAAAAGTCCTTAGCTTCATATGGAAAAACATGACCCCAAATAGGCAAAGGAACACTGAGCAAAAAGAGCAATACAGAGGGGATCTCTATACCAGATTTCAAATTATATTAGAGGGCAATAGTCATAAAAACAGCTTGGTACTGGCACAAAAACAGACCTGTTGACCAATGGAACAAAACTGAAGATCCAAACTTGAGCACATACAATTTCAGCCACCTCATATTTGACAAGGGGGCCAAGAAGACACAATGGAGGAAAGACAGCATCTTCTGCAAGTGGTGTTGGCAAAACTGGATCACCACTTGTAGAAGAATAAAGTTAAACCCCTACCTCTCTCTCTGTACAAAAGTCAACTCCAGATTGATCAAAGACCTCATCGTGAACCCCCAAACTCTGAAGGTGATAGAAAAAAAAGTTGGCAGCAGCCGACAAGACATAGGCATCAGACAGCAGTTGCACAGGAATTAATGTTGACAATTGACAAATGGGACCTCATTAAACTCAAAAGCTTCTGTACATCAAAAGAAACAATCAAGGAAGTGAAGAGAAAACCCATAGAGTGGAGGAAACCTTCACTGCAGAAACATCTGTCAAAGCATTGATTTCCAGAATACATAAACTACTCAAAAAACAAAGAAGAAAGAAAACAAATGAATCACTCAAAAGATGGAGCAAAGAGCTGAACAGAGACTTCACAAGTGAGGAATTATAGATGGCTGAGAAACATCTTAAAAAATGTTCAACGTCACTAATAATTAAGGAAACGCAAATTAAAACCACTTTCAGATATCGTCTCACTCCATAATACTGGCTAGGATCAAGAAAACAAATGATACCAAGTGCTGGAGAGGTTATGGGGGAAAAGGGAACACTCATCCACTACTGGTGGGAATGTAAACTTGTACAGCCAATATGGAAAGCAGTGTGGAGAACCCTTGGAAGATTCAAAATGAGTTTACCACCTGACCCAGTCATACCACTCCTGGGTATATATCCACAAGACTCATCTTACCAGAGAGATACATGTACAGCCATATTTATTGCAGCTCTGTTCACAATAGCAAAAATCTGGAACCAAACCAAGTGCCCCTTAACTGATGAGTGGATAGAGAAAATGTGGTACATCTACACAATGGAGTTCCATGCAGCAGTTAAGAAAGATGATATCATGAACTTTGCAGGTAAATGGATAGAACTAGAAGATATTATGTTAAGTGAAGTAACACTGTCCCTGAAAAACAAAGGATGAATGGTATCTCTCACCTGTGGATGCTAGCCCCAATTACCTAGTTGTAAGTATTTCTTGTGCAGGGCTCCTTGAGCTTTTGTCCAAGTAGTTGGGATGATGCATATTTGAAATGACAACAACAATAACAACAACAACAACAGAAAAGACTTCATCAAAGAACTGACTGAAATGGTGAACTTCTGCTTGAAACAGTCAACTTCTTCATCGAGAATTTTGAGAAAGATTGAGAAAAAGATGAAAAACATGTTTGGCAGAATGCATGAGCTCTGGTGTGGTGGGGGGTAGGGAGGGGGACACGGGTCTAGATTTGATTTGAAACATAATCTTGTAAAATAAATAAATAAATAAATAAATAAATAAATAAATAAATAAATAAATGGTAGTGATGAGCCAGGCATGGTAGCACATGCTTTTAATCCTAGCACTCAGGAGGCAGAGACAAGTGGATCTCTGTGAGTACAAGGCCAGCCTTGTCTACAGAGTGAGGTGCAGGCCAGCTGGGGTGATAGGGAGACCCTGTCTCAAAAAAAGTGGTAGTATGGACTACAGTTTAAATGGAGATGTTGGAAATCGGTGGAAGGATTTGGGATAGTGATATTTCTCTATAATTTTTGGTGTAATGTTGGATTTTAATGATTAATTAAATGATGATAATGACATTGAAGAAAAAATCTTCCTGTTTGTTTCAATTCCAGGTCTTTCAAGCAAGAGTATTTCAAGGGAAGAAGCTGGGAAAAAGACACATTGATTATTGTCAAGATCTTTATTCAAGTTCTCCATGCATATTTATTTATTATGATTGTTTTCATATTTTATTTTTAACTTACAAAATAATTGCATATATTTAAGGGGTACAATGTGATATAGTACATATATAATGTATATATAATCATATATATATATATATATTTATACAGGCATAGGAATACATTTTGTTTATTTTTTATTCTATTTATTTTTGGTCTTTTTGAGACAGGGTCTCCCTTTAGTCCCAGCTGACCTGGAACTTACTTTGTAGACCAGGCTGGCCTTGAACTCACAGAATTCCACCTGCCTCTGCCTCCCAAGTGTTGGGATTACATTTTAGAATGATTAAATCAAGTTAATTAAATTCACACACTTAATTTTTGTCGGGAGAACATTGAGACTAGCCTTTAAGCAATTTTGAAATGTATGTTATTATTAACTATGATCATCATTTCATACACTGAGTCAGTAAAACTTATTCCTCTTGTTTAGCTGAAACTTTGTAACCCTTGAACAACATTTTTCTTTTACTTGTCCTTCTTTTCAGCCCCTGGTACCCTCTATTCTATTTTTGACTTCTGTAAGTTTGACTATTTTAGATTTCACATGTAAGTGAATTCACCCAGAATCTCACTGCATTTCTTTCTGTGACTGGCTTATTTTGCTTAGCACAATGTGCTCCAGATTCATCCACGTTGTCGCAAATGATAGGACTTCCTTCTTTTTATGGCTGTGATGTATTCCCTTGTGTATGTGCTTCATTTTCTTTATTCATCTGTTGATGGATAGGTTGTTACTGTAACTGACTATTGTGAATAATGCTGCAGTTTATCTAGGAGTGCAGGTATATCTTTAACATTACTGATTTCATTTCTATATGGGTCTATACTCAGAAATATAGGCATGTGAGGGATGTACTTGCTTTATTTTCCATTTTATTAGGAATCTCCACATTGTTCTTTATAAAAGATGTATTAATTTGCACTTCTACCAATAGTATAGTTGGGTTGTCATTTCTTCATATTCTTCCTAATATTTACTGTATTTAAAATAACCAATTTTATAGGTGTTGGGATATTTTTCATTGTGTTTTTAAAGATTTATTATAATTATTTAATTATATGTATGTGTGTATTCATGTGAGTGCAGGTACCCATGGAGTCTAGATCTCTATATGAGTCCCTTGAAGCTTGAGTTACAGGTGATTGTGAACTCCATGGGGCTGGTGCTGGGAACCAAACTTGGATCCTGTGCATTAATAATATGTATTCTAACCTTGGAAATATCTCTCCAGCACTCTCCATTGTGCTTTTAATTGCATTTGTCTGATAACTAGTAATAGGAAAAAAATTTACTGTCCTATGTGTGTTTGCCTTCATAGTCAAACATTTTGTGATGTCATCCTGTCTCTTCCTACTCAGAGGGAAATAACTTAAAATGGACCATTTAAATATTCTTTTTATCACAATGAAAACCTTACCATGGCAGCTCAGCACTGAGAAACTTATATATTGTGCCCATTTTTTGTTCTTCTCTATGTAAAATTCCTTTATTTGTTTTGAAAACTCTTGCTTCATTCAAGAAGCAATGCCGAAAGTAAAAATCAGCATGGTCCTGACGTAGGGAAGAGAGGGAGTTAAGGTAGAAGTAGAAAAGCATGTTTTCTTTCTAGGTGAGGGTCCAGTCAGACTGTGAGGACAGTTTACATCTAAATTCGTGTTATTGGAGATGTAGGGATGTTTCATCCCAGAATTTGATGATTCTGGTGATGATGATAATGATGATGATGCCTGTTATAGTATCTGTACACTCTGAATACACATGTTCTGCATACTACAATTATATCATTAGTTGTCTAATCACAGTCCTATTTGGATGTATTAGCCACCCAGCCTCCCAACTTTACTCAGGAAAATTGCTAGCCACTTTGAGCTAAATAAACTAATCCCTGCAGCAGCTCATAACAGAGCAGCTCCTTCAGTTGCCTGACATAATAATCACAATTTAATGTTTGTATATCCCAAATTCAATTACAGATGCAAAATTAAAATATGTCTTTTTTCAGATGTTTCTTTTTATATTAAGATGGGTGCTTCAGCTTTACCTGCTCTAGAGACTACTCTCATTGTCTTAATCAGTTTCACAGTCCCATAAGGAAATACCGGAGGTGATTAATTTTGAAGAGAAAGGGTTTATTTAGCACATAGTTTGGGGATTTCAAGAGCATGGTGCCTGTATCAGTGTCATTCTACTGGGCAGTGGATGGTAGCACTTCATGGCAGGAGTGTGTGCACTTACAAAAGGCTTTAGGTCAACTGGAGCAGGGAGACAGAGAGAGAACATGACTGGGGATGAGGGTATAATACCAGTGACCTAGGTGCCTGTCAATATGACTGCACTGTAAAAATCCCAACACCTTCTGATAGTGTCTCCCTGAAGATCAATCATTTAATTACAGTGGGCTCTAGTGGACACTCAAGTAAGACAATTTGGTGGAGTCTAATGGGCAAGTCAATATGCATTCCCCATACACTACTCAATGCATTTTTTTTAAATCAGGCGAGTCAAATCATTCATTCCAGATTTGAGGAAAACCCATCCAATCTTAGCCATGTCATGTGATAATGGTCAGGCAAAGACTTGACTTTATTTAGATAAGAAACCTTTGAGATTTACCCATTATTTGACTGTTCAGAGCTTTCCATTCATGATGAGTAAAGCAAAAGGAAGACCACTAGAGAGGTCAGCATTCCCAGCATTCAGAGCAACACCAGTACCTTTTAGGACAGCCTATCATCAATTCACATGATATTTTCAGAGCTGAACATATAATCGGTAGTCTCTTTGAGACCAGGGAAATTTAGGAATATCTTCACTGTATGTGTCCTGATTCCAATAATCCATCTTTTGTGTCTGAGATGTCAAAGTGAGGAGAGTGAGCTGTTGGTTCATTCCTTAACCAGTTGGCTGTGTTACATGGACAATCAGATGCAGATAGGGGTTGTAATGAGGAATGTGTATGTGGATAGTCACACCTGGTTCAGTTCTCTGTCATTTAGCGTATGTGGTAGAAGAATCCACTGAGATTTAAAATTGTGCTTTGTTCTTGTTATATTTTTTACCTCTTGGATTCCAACAAGGTTTGCTAGCTCATTTCCACTGTCTCAAAGAGATTTATGGCACAGAGCTAAGCATCCCACTGTGCTCTACATCCTTTTATGCTCTTGTTTTCCAAAGCCACCACATGGAGTGTTACAGGTTAGGGAGAGAGTTCTATTTTCTTTACAGTTTATCATGAAAGATTTCAGAAATATGTTCAAATTGATAAAATTTTACAGTGAATCCTCATTACTCACTGCTTAGTTATTTACCATTAATATTCTACTGTACTTGCTTTTATCACTTTTTCACCCATCCTTTGATCTACTCAGGGAGCTACATTTTCAAAAACAGATGTTCCACGAACAAGAAGAAAAGATGAAAATATCTCCAAGATTGGAAAATTAGTGATAGTATGGATATCATGGGTAATGAAGGCACATGGTCCTGGCTTTCACAGTGCTAGGGAGATGAAAAAGCCTGGGAGGGGCATGGTTAAGAGGCCTGTAAAGGAAATAGGGCATGGATACAGCAGATCTTCATTCCAGGAAGAGATAGTGAACACAGATTGAAGACCATAGGAAGGTCCTTGATCTTGGAGTACTGCTCACAATCCCTAGGGGAGTTTGGACATCTTCCAGGAGTCAGGAAGAGGGGAATTTCTCAAGACTTAGAGCCTAATGGATATAGGGGTTCAAAGTCAGCTGTAATTTTTACTTTTGGAAAATAATATATTTTTATTTGAACATTTGGGTTTTTGGAGCCTATTTCTCCCTTGTAAATCTATATGTTATATGGAAACTTCACCTAAGGCTATTTTGGAAAAATAATACAAGGTATTTTCCCCACCTTGGACTTACTAGAAGTAAGCCATGGATTGTATGTGTGGAGAACTGAAGTCTTAGAGAGATCCAGTCATGTAAAATCAGCTTTCAGTTTAATGTTACCTTTTAACCAAGATAATTATTTTCTTCATTATCTACCTGCAACCTTCTTCTTAGGGAAATGAGGGGTACAATTCAGAGTGTAGCCACGGGTGGGGGATGCATCAAAGAAAGAGTCAGTAATGAGCAGCAATTAGTCCCAGATTTCCTCTGGATAAAATATATCAAATTAAATGTTTCTTTACAAAGAGTAGAAAATTATATCAATTTTCATTATTTAGTTCCAATCTCCTGTTTAGGAAACAATTCTATTGAAAGAAACTGTCCCTTTAGAATAAAGTGTTTGTAGGTAGGTACTCTTTTGTCCTAAACCCAAATACATGTTTGTCTACAAGATGTGATGTGCAGGCTGTATGGATTAATGGAACTTTTCACACTAAGGGATGTTATTTCAATCATATTGTTACAAAGCTGGGGGAGATAAAGTCTTTCCTGGTTCAACTAAATATCTTTGGTGCACATTCTATAATAAATCACACATTGGAGGACCTGATACTTTAGTTTAGGATCCAGATTTCAATCTGTATGTGCTTCCCATTTTGTTTCCAGGCTCTGTTTTATTCCATAAAGGAAAAGTATCTGCCTTAGAAGCAGCTTCCCTGTTATCCTGTATGGGCCACTCTGCTAGTTGTGAGAAGAATTTGATTTGTGTTTTAGAAGACAAGGAAGGGTGAGTATAGGAGCTCCAGTGATCTTAAGATTAAACTCAGTCCCACCAGTGACAGTGAAGTAGTGGTGAGGCTGGAATGGACTGATTGCAGCTTTTGATGCAAGACTGTGTAGGCAACATGCATAGGGGCAAAGCCTTCAGCTGTATAGTATATCCTGCCCTCCAGAATCTGGGTTTTGGGATAAAGACATAACTACATGATTGGGAACTACAGGAACAGGTTAAGTTAGAGGAAAATTAGCTAGGCTGAGGGATAGATAAGCATGGACGAGAAGCTATTCCCTAAAGAGCCTCTAGTTTGGCCCCTATCTTTGTATGTGCCATGAATTAGCAAAATGGTCAGTCTAGTGTCTGTCTCATCACCAAACCTGAGTAAATGATGGATGAATTAATTAATTTTTTATTAATTTTTTTTATTTATTTCTGTATGTGTATGAATGTACTGTCTGCATGCAAGTCTGTGCACCCGTGTCGTGCAATGCCGCGGAGTTCAGAAGAGGGTCTCGGATTCCCCTGGAACTGGAGTTCTCCTGGACTTGGAGCTTCAGACGGTTCTCAGCCGCCATGTGGGTGCTGGGGATCGAACCCGGGTCCTCTGTAAGAGCGGTCGGCGCTCTTAACTGCTAGGCCATCTCTCCAGCCCAGATGAATGAATTAATGAACAAACTAATATACAAAGAAATCCAAGACACACAAGACCTCTTTCTAGTTGGGGATCTCATATGTTCATCTACTCTTGTTTAGATACATTTCAAAAAAAGATTGCCTGGAGAATGTTTCAGAAAATTTTGCTTTCAGTTCTCAGGTATAAAATTAATAAAAAAAAATTAAAAAAAAAAAAACAGTCTTACTCTCCACATATGTTCTGGAGAGTCAGGTGGAGTGTGACAAGGACTGACTTATGATGCTTCACACCCAAGAAATGTGACTGACTGATCTAAAACTCTGGGCAAAAGGAAGAATACAAGGAATTGGAGACCCTGGTAATATGAACAATTGTTTTATTGCTAACCAGATGGTCAAGGTATAATGTGGCCAATTTATTGAGGTTTGTATAGAAAACAATAGGCGGATGGAGATGGAAGCCTAGTATAGGATGAATCAAACAGCAACCCATGGATCTTAATTTTTTTTGATTGACAGATATGTTATTGGTTAAAAAATAACAGTGAGAGCTGTGTTGGATCTAGATTCTTAGAAGGGAACAAGAAATATGTTTCATTGGTCAAGTTGCATCATGGTTACTGAAGAACTATGTTGTTAGATACTCACCTCTGAGAAATGTTCCCTGCATATGTATAAGAATATGACATGATGGCTTTCAAGGAGATAAAAGTGAGTTTTGTTCTCATGAGCAGGATCTTGAAGTCATCTAGTTGTCTGCAGTAGAGGAAGCTAACACAGAAGGCAACCATGCGTTATCTTAAAGAATAACTAGAAAAAAAAAAGAATAACTGGACAGTTAGCTTCTGTGAACAGTTTACTAAATATCTTCCAACTTTTCTATGTGCTTGCAGGCAAATGAATGGAGGCGTACTCTAGCAAATACTCTTGGCATTTATCAATTCTATACTTGCTGATCTGAAGGTTACCAACAAATGTGACATTCTTTTTTGGATTTTTCACAAAAAACAAGACCATGTTGTTTGCATGTAACAAGCTAGCAGTGCCAGGGATTTAAGGTGTCCTAGGACCAGCACTTGACCAGTTATAGATGAATGCTTCTATATAATATCTTCACTTTTTCTCTTTTCAGTTAGAATAACTCTAAGGTGTTTTCTACAATGTCCTTGGAGGTCTCCAGAGGAATTAAATACCAATTTTCCACAGTGGTAACTATTGGAAAACAAAATACATTTTTGACTGATATTTTCCCCTTCCCCATCTCATCTTTTCTGTCTTCTATTAGTGTTTCCAGGAATCTCATCCCAAATAAAATACTTGTGTGAGAATCCTTGTCCCAGGATTCAGAATTCGAGCACATTCAGAATACAAGCAGCCCTGATATTAGTGGATTCCACATATGTGCATTTAATCAATTATGGTTCAAAATTATTCAAGGTAAAAATTGTATCCATATTAAACATTTAAATATTTTTCTTGTCATTATTCCATAAAAAATACAGTATAATAATTATTTACTTAGAATTTACATTGTATTGGGTATTATAAGTAAATGAGACACGATTTAATGTATATAAGAGAATGTGCATGGGTTATTGACAAACAGCAAATGATTTTATGTAAGAAATTTTGATATCCACAGATTTTAGTATTCATAGGTATTTCTTAACCAATTTCCCATAGAATACCAAAAGATAAATGCGTATATAATGGTATGTATGTACGTAACTATGCTAGATAGCTTCAGTTGTCAACTTGACACACCTTGGTTAGAGGGAACCTCAATTGAGGAACTGTCTCCATTGGACTGGCTTGTGGCCATGTCTGTGGGGCAGCTTCTTGATTGTTGAGTGATGTGGGTGTGCCAAGTCTACTGTGGTTGGTGCCAACTGTGGGCAGATGATCCTGTATTGTATAAGGAAGCAGACTGAACATAGACCAGCAGAGCAACCCAATAAGTAGTGTTCCTCCATGGTCTGTGCTTCCACTCCTGCCCCTGGATTCCTTCCTTGAGTTCCTAATTTGGCTTCCCTCAGTGATGAACTATGACCCAGGAGTTGTAAGATAAAATCAACCCTTTCTTCCCATGTTAGTTTTGGTCAGTGTTTTTTATCACAACAATAGAAAGCAACTAAGACGATTAACTGTGTGATTTTTTTCACTTATTTGAAAAAAAAATGAAAACAGTTGTTAAAATCTCATGGTGGTTAGTAACACAGATTTTTTTTCTAATTATTTTTAGCTATTCATAGTATGGACATATACTGTGTATCCATACTTCATATCCTGTGTATCCATACTGTGTATCCTACTTCATTATCCATTTCTTTGGTAATGCAGTCTTATTTTTCTAGATTTTTCTCCTCTCTAATAATGAGGCAAGGGCATCCTGTTAAGATTCAGTTTCAGTATGTTTGTTACAATGCCGATGCAAAAAGCAAAAACAAAGTAAAAAAGTATGTTCTGGAGAGTTATGGTGACAAATTTATTCCAGCTGTTGGAAGACTGAGAATGTTGAGGTGACTCAGGAGCATTTGGGGAAATAAATTAGATTTGATAGGCATTAGCAAATAATAAAGGACATGAAATCAGGTAGAGGAAGTGTTAGAGGAAATACAAATGGGAGAGGAGTCTAAATATGATCAAAATGCATCATATGAAATTCTCAAAGGATCAATAAAACTAATTTTAAAAGAATATTGTGGTGATAATCTAATCATTTGTGGGGGTGACAGTGGTGTTTGTGTAGCTTATCCTCCTGGGTTCCATGAGACAAATCTTTTGTTCATCAGAACCCAAACTGAGGTTCTTAAGGGAAGGAAAAGATCAACGGAAAAATCTAAAGAATCCAAAAGGGATGAGGAGGAGCTTAGAAAAACCTAAAGTTAGGGTTGCCACCTCATGTTTTAGATGGATTGGTGATGATGAGGTTATGTAGCCTTCCCTGCCAACTCATAACCTTCTTCATCTTTGCCAGTCTTTGACTTTTAAGAGCACCAGACTTTGGAGCTGGAGAGATGGCTCAGGGGTTAAGAGCACTGTCTGTTCTTGCAGAGGACCTGGGTTCAGTTCCCAGCACTCATGGAAGCTGACAACTGTCCTTAACTCCAGTGTCAGGGGATCTGACACCCTGTTCTGACCTCCTTGGGCATTGCACAACATAGGTGCACATATATACATGCAGGCAATAGATTCATGCACATAAAGTTTTAAAAAATAATAAATTAAATATTTTTAAAAAGAGCACCAGATTTTGAACCAGGTTTTAGTCTTGCTTAACTCGTTATTTGGAAAGGCACCTAGGTTAGCTTGTAGAACTTTCATTCCATGTTGCCTATATGGTAACTAAGGCCTAGAGCAATTACACAATTGCCTAAAGTTACACAGTGAGATGCTGGGTTATACAGAGTCGAAGACTTTTATAATCAGGAATATTCTTAGATTATATGCAATTGAAAAGCATAATTATCTACTGGAAGATGGTTTCAGATGTAAATTGTGATAAATGTTGAAGTGGAGTCATTGTCTCTGGGGACTTCCAAAGAAGAAACCAAACACCCAAACACAATAAGCATTCCAGATGCTTTAGATAACTTAGCCCTTCCTAGAAAGAAGAGGTTCCACCAGATCAATTAACTGACAGCTATTTCTTGAAAATCTGCTGCAGGTAGGGAATGCAAATTAGGTGTTTGACCTTCAAGTCTTATGTTCTTATTAGTAACACAGGCGCTGTCACAAAAGTGGGTGTTCAGAAGGCATATATTAGGAACAATAGGTGCAATTTCTGGGTCCCATGAAAATATCTTAATTTTTTTTAAGTCAAAGAAAAGTCAAACAATTTAGATAAAAGAATTAGTATGAAAAATAGCAGTACTACATTCATCCTTATAATGAAATCATAAAATACATTTAAAAATAATAGATTTGTGTTAAGGAATGGGCTCACAAAGTCAAAACCATATAAGGTCAAGACATCAAAATGATGCCCTAACTCGAAGTGCTTGCTGTGTGACACTATTCTTGGGGAGATGTGAACAACATCTACTCATCCCAGATTCAGAACTGAGAACAGATCAAGATAAGGATACCCCCAAAGTTCAACTTGGAGAATCACTTAATTTGATTGGATTTATTTACAAGAACATGGGTGAAAGTTACAGGAAAATGGGTGAAGGGTTACAAGAACATGATCAAAGGGTTATAGGAACATGGGTGAGAGGTTACAGGAGTAGAAATTTCTCCAAGACAGATGCATCACCAAAACTCCACCCCAGTGAAAGCTCATGAAATCAGGAATGCTCGAGTTCTATGCAAGACCTGCAGGTAGTTCGACTGCTTGGAAAGTGTCTTTTCCAGGTAGTTCAGTTGCTTTCTAATTCTCCCAGACACCTTGGTTGATTTGTCTCTTCCAGGCAGCCCTGCTGGTGTGGGAGTGTCTCTCAGCAGTCCTTACTGCTTAGAAGGGACCTAGTGAATCTGGTCATTTTCAGGGATTCTTTGAAGCCTTTGAGCTGTTTACTTCACGAGCTTAATGAGTTTTCCTGTAGGATGGAATGTCACTTCCTTTTAGACCATCCTGATGTTTTAACCTCTCTTCTTAACATCCTGTGTCTTAAGAACTTCCCTTCAAGATGGAATGCCTTATGTTAGAGGAAATTGCTTCACAACAGTGACAAATCCTGTTAGAGTTCACATATTAATTTGCTGGGGTTGCAACAGCAAATGACTGCAGAGTGGGTGATTTAAACAACAGAAACACATTATCTTCTAGAAGCTTAAGGGTCTAAGATAAAGGTGTCTAGGTTGTTATGTTTCCAGGGCTGTAAGGGAAGTGTCTGCTTGAAGCCTCTCCCCTATAGATGACTATCTTCCTGTCTCTTCATATCTCCTTTGCTGTATGTGTGTCTCTACTTCCTTATATGTGACAATGGTTGTGGTTTTTTTCGAGACAGGGTCTCCCTGTAGCCCCAGCTGTCTGGGAACTTGCTCTGTAGACCAGGTTGGCCTTGAACTCACAGAGATCCCCCTGCCTCTGCCTCCCGAGTGCTAGGATTAAAGGCGTGCACAATTGTTCTTAAGGACATCACTTATATTGGATTGGAGCCACCACCAATGGCCTTGTCTAAACTCATCACATCCACAACTAACTTGTTCTAGAAGAGGTAAAATTCTGAAGTACTAGGGTTTGGATGTGAATATTTGATCTTGAAGTTGGGTGTGGGTAAGTAGGGAGAGACACAATTCAACCCAAAATCTATACCAGAGAGTAACAGTAATTGCCAAACAGTGACAGAGCCAGAGAAGGGACGTGAGCACAGCAGCTGAGGACAGAAGAGGGTGATAGAGCTCGATCTGTAACTCCAATTCCAGGAAAACTCCAGTTCCATGGGAATCCGACACCCTCTTCTGACCTCCACGGCATTGCACGACACGGGTGCACAGACCTACATGCAGACAGTACATTCATACACATACAAAAATAAATAAATAAAATAAAAAAAGAAAATGTTGCAAACAGCTCATGTATTAAAGGCTACATCGCTATCCCATCATCCTATTGGACAGTAGTGGAGTCTTTAGTATATAGGCCTTATTGGACAAGGGAAGATTGATTCATTATATAGCACGGAGGGCATGTTGGAATCCTGGATCCTTGCTGGCTCTGCTTTCCTTTATCCTGATTGCCATGCGATAAGCTGTACCTTTGCTGTGTGCTCTAGTCATCATACACTGTGCCCAAGGTGCCAGGACCACATGACTGTGGCTCTCAAAGTATGAGGCAAAAGAAACCTGTCTGCTTTAGGAACATATAATCTCAGTTATTTTGTCACAATGACAGAAAACTGACTAACACAGAGGGAGACTTGAATCACTCAAAGGATGATATGAGGTGGCAAGAAAAGAGATGCTAACTGCAGAGAAAGAAGCCTGGGAGAACGTGCCTAAGCAGAGGGTCTGTTATGGCAACGCGGAGCATGAGTTTGGGGGAGGGGCACAGTGGGGAGTTTGTCAGATGTTAGGGAAAGTTGGGAATGAAGTCATAATTTTGTCCTCTAGACTTGAGCATATACTAATTAGGAATACTGGAAAATGCCTCAATTTCTGACAGTTTTGTCTAGTATAACAGAGTACAATGCCTTTCTGCTATGGTATGGGTATGGCTTGCGTACATCTGTCCCCCCCCGCCCCACAATTTGTGTATTGAAATTTAATCTTCATGCTGAGAATTACAATGGGATAGAAATTGATCTATGGTGTTTAGATGTGGGGCCATTGAAAGGAGATTCCAGTTAGAAACCGTTATCAGGATAGAGCCCTCATGATTGAATTCTGGTGCCTTTATCAGAGAGAAGAGTCCTTCAATATCTCTTACTGTGCAATGACCTGCTTAACTTGGGACTTTTCCAGTAAGAAGGGCATCATCAGATGCAACCCTTCAACCCTAGGCCAGAAATGTGACCCCAAACCCCTCCTTTCTCTATAAAGTTTCACAGCCACAGGTATTTCATCATAACAGTGGAAAAATGGACTAAAATACCTTCCTCTTGTGTCTAACCAGTTTCAAGAGATTAAAGAACCCAAAGGCTCATTCTTGTCTTAAAATATACCCAATGACTTGAATTTTCTAATTTTTAGCTCTCATTTTTGTATGGCTCAATGAAACAACTTTTCTTTTCATCCACTATTTGCATTTTTCTGAAAAGACATGAACCTATCAGAAACAATTGAGACGAGACATAAATGTGTTGAAATGAGACTTAGCTTATTATAGATAATTCTAAAATAGTAATTAATCCACGAGTGTTATTAGTTCATTGGCACATATTTTCTATACTAAAAGTATGGTGAGAGGGAATAAAAAGCAAACTCTGTCTCAGCTTTTATATAGAGTCAGTTCCTTTGGAAAAACATCTGGGACTTATGTGTGTGTTAAAACTGTTAGCTCACACACACACACACACACACGCCAGTTTCATTTGCTCTTTCATGCTAAACGTTTTCCTCTTACAGTTGCCCAGATCCACACGTATCATGACTTGATAAAACCTGGGTACCATTTGTGGTCAGATCCTCTAAAAAAATCATCCAGAGTGAGTTTCCAGAACCTTTAAAAATAGACTGGGTTCTTGCAAAGCTTCCAAGCATAGGAAAAAAGAGCATCAATTTAGCCTTTTGAAAATAGATTTAATTTTATCCTTCCTTTCCTACTTTTTATTCCCTTACAGATAACAGGGCATTAGCAGAGCTAATATTCTGAATTTCTCATTAATTTTATAAAACAGATTCCAGCTGACCATCACATTTAAACTCAGTGATAAAAAAAATCCCGTGTGTGTGTGTGTGTGTGTGTGTGTGTGTGTGTGTATTGGTCTCATCTTCAGAAAGATATTGTTCACTGCACTCTGTAGATCAGATTGTGGTGCTGACTGAATCCTCCATACCTTGACTGGAGCATTTTTTAATCACCTGCAGCAGTAGTATGCTTCCCATCTACTGTGACATTAGAGCAAGTTGCTTCTAAATGGCTGTAGAAACATGTTGCCATGGTGATGGAGCTCTCCTGGTCAGCTGGAATAGAAGTTCTGCCAGCAGCGAATCTCACCCTTGGTGTGCCACAGAAAGAATCATCCCAGTGCTTGCTAGAAATGCTCACTCCTTAAGCATTTGCATTCAGAAAGTTGGAGAGTGAATTTGCATTTATTATCTAGAAAATAGCTAATGAGCATTCATGTAGTTCACATCCCCATCAGAAAAACTGTGGCAGAATGTAGATATGGCTGAAGTTAAGTCCCTGCATTTTATCCGTGTCCATGAATGGCTTCTAAGTTGCCAAAGAACGTGCATTCTGCCTTTTTCAGGATCTTTATATGTGAGCATCTGCCACACATATGCTTTGTGTTTACTCTCTGGTCTTTGAGGGTAAGATTCTTCAACTCCAGGAAAAAGGTCATCTGTTAGTAATTCCCTGCTTCACTCAGCAAATAACCTACCAAGTACATGTGATTGAAATTAGTGTATGAATACTGTGAGTTTTACAATTTCCTTCTGCTGTGTACTCCTGGGGATAGCTCATCGTGATACACCAGTGGGTAGGGGAGGTAAATGGAGTTTCTGTGAAAGCTTCCTTAAAAAGATGAGCACATCTTCATGGGAAACAAACTCCTAGGGCTGGATTAGAAGGGCACTCATGAATTTATGATTTCTCTTGATCCATACCAAATCTTAAAATTTTCAAACAATGAGGAATTACATATTGGTTTATGGAAATGGAAATAATGAAGTCTTTGTTGAAAGCACAGTCATGTGCTGCACAATGATGGTTTGATTGACAGTGGAATGCACATACAATTATAGCACCATAGATTACATCACTTAGTGACAATCGGCCATCTCAATCTTTGCTAAGTACACTATGATCTTCTGACAGCTATGACATCATCTACTACTAACACATCTTTTTATTGTTGAGTGGTATACGATTATGTGCTTTCTTTTTTATTGGCTATTTTATAACTTCTAGAAAAGGTGAAAGTATGCCCTAGCAGTTATTTAATCGGGAAGCAGGCAATGCAGGATGGGGTGTGGCAAGTTGTAATGTCCACATTGACTTAGAAATAGGTAAATCTTATGCCCTACAACTGTAGAAGCCTATTCCAGCCATTGTAGATGCTGGGGTATATTTATATTTATCAATTAATTTGTTAACTCTTTATTTTCTCAAAGATGTTCTAGATGATTCTTTTAAAGAGATGATCATAAATTCAATTGTATTTATTCAACCTGCATATTCTGAAAGGAAAATCTATGTATCAGATGTTGTACTAAGTGCTATCTGAAATAGAGATTTTAAAATGATACTATGCATTCCACTTTTACTTTTGAGACCCACCCTACTGACAAGGTAGCTCAAGCAGGATGGTACAGGGCATGTGGCAGAGATACCTATCTGGAACCTAAAATCACACAGGATAGGAGCAGACACATGCTTCCTTTTCAGTTCCCAGTGAAGTTAGAGAGCCACTGATTTTATTTGCCATTGTCTGGAGGAGAATTATCCTTCATACCCTCCAAAAAGTCTTTTATTAAAAATTTTAAAATTTATTTTGTATATGTATGAATGTACTGTCTGCATGTAGGTTTGTGCACCCGTGTCGTGCAATGCTGCCGAGGTCAGAAGAGGTTCTCGGACTCCCCTGGAACTGGAGTTCTGAAATTGCAGTTACAGACGGTTCTTAGCCACCATGTGGGTGCTGGGGATCGAACCCGGGTCCTCTGCAAGAGCAGTCGGCGCTCTTAACCGCTAGGCTATCTCTCCAGCCCCCCAAAAGTCTTTTTAAAAGTGCTCTCAATCTTAAATCTTTTTTCCAATGTTCAATAAATTCTGATGCCTTTTACTTCTCCTTTGGAGTCTAAGGTTTCAACTTTTTCAGCTGTTACAATTTGAAACTAGTAAAGTTTTCTGTGAAGTGTAAACAGAGGCAGTTTTTTATATATGGAAAACACATTTATACTTGGAACTGATTTTAACAGGTACAAAATGCAAGTGGATGCCTGTATGGAGAAGAAATGACACCAGTGTAGGCTTTGGATCAAGACGGATTTAGGCTCAGGTCTTATCTTGACCAATCAGCAGTTGCTGGGAACTGGGCATGTTTCTTAATATGTGGTCTTTAGTTTCTTCCCCTGAGACAGGGTATATTAATAGCTCCTTGAGAGAGTAATTTTGATGATTAAGTGAGGCACTGGATATAAAGTACCTCATTTATAAAGGCTTTCTTTCCCAGATTTCCTGCTCTTTGAAATAAAAATATATAAAGAAGAGATTGCATTAAGAGAAGGCTGTATGTCAAGAGGAAAAGACAAGAGAGTTTGAACTTAAATAAACCTCATCTTTACTCACTTATGGCGTTATCATTTGGTAACTTTTTAGGTGTATTTTTAGATTTTCTGTGCGTGTGTGCATGTGTGTGTGTGTGTGTGTGCACGCACACACACACACACACACACACACACACACAACACATACTCACACATGCAGGGGAGGTGTATGCGCACACGAATGCAGATGGAGGTCACAAAAGGTGCCAGATTCCCTGAAGCTAAAGTTAGAGGTGGTTTTGAGCTATCCAACCTGGATGTTGGGAAACAAATTTGGGTTTTCAAGAGCAGTAGGTGTTCTTAATGACTGAGCTATTTCTCCAGTCTCTCATTTCTGAGCTTTCAAATTAGGCTCTAAAATTCATTCAGTATAACTAGAGGATTTTATCACTCATATCATTCTGTTCACTCATCACCTAGCTCTCCTTCCCCAAGTTCCTTCTTTGTAGTAAAATATGGTAGAAATAAGGTAGCTGTCCTGAAGCATCCTTAAAAGCTATAACAAGTGATTATACAGCAATTCTTGTTTAAAGTCTAGGATTGATTGAACTATTTTTAGAGATACACATTCTGGCTTCACCTCATCTCATGTGTCCTTGAGCAGCTGTTATTGGGAAGATCCTCTCAGTGATAGCAATAATTGTTTTAGGGTAGTGTTCACAAACTTGAATGTACTTCAGATAAACTGGAGGGCTTGCCATCATTCCCTTGCTTTCTCTCAGGTTCTTTAAATTTTTATTTATTGATTGAATTATCAATTTGTTTAATTTTTATATGTGTGCGAGGGGAACTGTGGAGGCCAAAGGCTTGGAATCCCACTGGAACTGGACGTACAAGTGATTGTAAGCTGCCAGATGTGGGTGCCAAGAATTGATATTGGGTTCTCTGCAAGAGCAGTATGAGCTCCAGCCAGTGAGCCTGACCCCAGACTCTTATATTGTAGGTCATGAGTGAAGCTTAAGAATTTGAATTCCTAACAAGATGAAGCCTATGCTACATGTCTCAGTATCACACTTTGAGGACAACTGATTTAAGATTTCCTACTGTATTAATGAAATATCTTAATTCGGGAGAAACACAAAACCATTTCCAGTTGTTTTCCCTTACATAGAGTCTATGGTATTCCATAATGCCTAAAATCATACACAATGGTCAACACTAATAATAATAATAATAATAATAATAATAATAATAAGTAGTAGTAGTAGTAGTAGTAGTTTTCTGCTGATGTGTCAAATATACAAAATAAGTCAATTTAGCAGGAGGAAAGATTGATTTTTGGTGTATGGTTTCAGAAGTTTCAGTTCCTGGTCACTTGGTTCTGTTGCTTTAGGGCCGTAGCAGCATACTACCTCCTTGCAGGGGCATGTGGGAGAGGTGGACTGATTACTTCATGGCTTCTAGGGAACAAAGGGAGAGAGGAGGAAGGATCAGAGTCCCAATATCTTCTTCAAGGTCATGTTCCTAATGATTTAACTTTTCTATCAGTAGACCCTATACCCCAAAGATTTTACTAACTCCCATGGGCTAGGGTCAAGCCTTCCACATAGGGAGTTTTGGAATCATTATATATATATATATA
>VZQC01004035.1:303289-345043 GCA_009823505.1 Rhizomys pruinosus | reverse complement strand
TATATATATATATGAAGATGTCTATAAATTAGTCTCTGCTAGAGAGTGATATGTGTCTGTTGTTCTGGTTATTTGAGAGACAGATGTTGAAGGGTTGCTTGGGCCCTGGAGTTCAAGATTGATATCATGAAACCATAAAAAACAACAGGAACAAAAAGACAGGAATATAAGTTAGGTAAAGCAAGAGATTAACAACAACTAATAATGAAACAGAACAATTACAATAATATACTGTAACAAAAGTCACTTATAACAAGCTATTTCTGGAATTTTCTGTTGAATACTTTTAGGCTGTGGTTTACTGTAGAACTGAAGCTATGGAATGTGAAACATCTGATAAGATGGAACTCCTATACTGCACTTTCTTATCCAAAAGGATAAAGTCTAAGAAATAAGATAGAAATAAACTTAGAAAATAACCTTTTAAGGAATGTGAATGAAAACAGTCATCAAAAGCTCATACAAGGTAAGGGTAAGAGGTGAAAATTACCATGTTCGATAATGTGGATTTTTTTTTGTTATTTCACAAGACTGATTTCAGTGGCCTGTAGAAAATATGGACTTTGTATCTTCCTACTGAAGGGTGGTGGGTTGTGAACTCTGGGTCAGCCATCCCTGGAAAGGGATCACCTCCCAGATTATTTGTGTCTGATCTTCTGACTGGCTTTGGGGATATTAGTAACAGAGTCTGAGATAAAAATCCCAGGCCCAAATGCCCTCTTACGTAGTGATGTGAGGTGAGGGTTTCCCTTTGATGCACTGAATAGATATTTTTAATTTTTAAAATAGGCTTTATGATTTCCGTTTATAGATTTTTTCACTTTTAGATAAATTTTAGATTCAGGATAAAATTTAGAAGATGATACACATATTTTCCTACCTCTCTCCCCTTACATAGCTTCCTTTATTGTCAATACCTCCCACTAGAGTGGCACATTTGCCACAACTGAAGAATCAACATTGTCCCATCATTTTCATCCAGAGTGCACAGTACAGTTCATTCTTGGTGCTGTACATCCTATGGTTTTGAACAAATATATAAAAGCATGTAACCACCATTATAGTGTCATACAGAATAGTTTCATTGCCCACAAAATCCACTGTGCTCTGCCTATTCGTCCCTCCATGGGGTTTTTAAGAATGAAAATATAGAAGAGACTGAGATTGCAACAAACAAAACCCACAGATTTTTCTGTTTTGCTTCCAGAAAAGAAGAAAAGGGTACAGGAGGTAAAAGAGCAAAAACCCAAATTAAAAAAAAAAATGTTTGACATGTGCAGAAGTATGCAACCTGAGCTTTCCAGCATACCTCAGATGGAAACATGATTTCCAGAATTGCAGGATCCGTAAGTGGGTTAGGCTTTTTCATATGTAAAATACAATAAAATCTTACTCATTGAGAAAAATCTTCTAAAATAATTCTCAAGATACGGATTTTTAATGGAGTTTGGAAAAGAAAACAGTAATTTTCCCTTAGTGAAATTTTCAGAATGCACTTATTTATTTTTAAAATATTTTATTTATTATTTTATGTGTATGAGTGTATTCCTTGCATGTAGGTAGATGTACCCATGTCATGCAATGCCCACTGAGGTCAGAAGAGGGCATTGGATCCCCTGAAACTGAACCTCCAGACAGTTGTTAGCATCCATGTGGGTGCTGGGAATCCAACACAGGTCCTTAGCAAGAGCAGTCAGTGCTGTAACAGTTGAGCCATCTTTCCAGCCCACAGAACACACACACACACACACACACACACACACACACACACAGAGAGAGAGAGAGAGAGAGAGAGAGAGAGAGAGAGAGAACCAGGTGCACTGGTACATATTTATATCTCAGCATGTTAGCTTGAGGCAAGAGGATGAGTTTCATCACAGCCTCTCTCTCTCTCTCTCTCTCTCTCTCTCTCTCTCTCTCTCTCTCTCCCTCTCCCCTTCCCTCCCTCCTGTGCATGTGTTTGTGTGTATGTGTGTGTGTGTATGTCTGTGGTGTATGAATAAGAGTCTGAAAATTGCATAGTTTGATGAATTTATCAGTGAGTAAATTATTCAAATTGTTTATTATCTGCAACAAAATTTGAATCACACTATGATTTCTTCAGCTTGCTTTGCCTGCAATTAGTTGGCATGTGTTTAGGAATGCCAACCAACTCTATTATTAGTTCCAAGAAAACATAA
The DNA here is from genome assembly GCA_009823505.1 of Rhizomys pruinosus. Taxonomy (NCBI): domain Eukaryota; kingdom Metazoa; phylum Chordata; class Mammalia; order Rodentia; family Spalacidae; genus Rhizomys; species Rhizomys pruinosus. The sequence goes on along the minus strand of VZQC01004035.1, from coordinate 342,863 downwards.
TCCCCAAGGTAAACCTGCAGCTGCTGCAAGAATGAATATGTCCCAAAGACAGATGCCACTGGCTTTTATAGTGGATGTGGTTTTGGAGTATTTGGGCTATAAAAATACAGTTCCTCAGAAATGAAATGGAATTCTCCCACCCTCAGCATGTGGGACTTCATTTTGGTTGTCTTCCTACAGCTTATTTTGCCCCAGGCTACCTTCCTAGGCAGAACCCAGCCAGGCCTCCTGAGCTAGGAGGATGAAAACTGGGGTTTGGGTGCAGCCTTGTGCTACTCTGGTGGCAAACATCTTCAACCACGTGGGGCTTCCCTATTGCAATTAGTAATTATGATTTTAGGCAAGGTTTTCAAGTATCTCATATGGATCACAGGCAAAGATAATTTTGTCTCTAGGAAACTCTATACATTTGAGTAGGTAGAGGGTCCTAATAGAGAATGATATTCAGTTGAAGCTTAGCTATAAATAGAAATATATATTTTAGAGAAGCAAATGTAAATTGAATTTGAGATTCCTTAGGAAAACAATTTAAGCTTTTCTCCCTTCATCAGGTAGGATTAGGTTTAGCTGAATGGGGCAACCCTCCCTGCAAAATAACAGAGGACAAGGCCAATTTCCCTCATGCAGAAGGCAGCTTCTTAAAGTTATCATGGTCACAGGCTCTGGCTATCTTGATGCTCAATGATACTTGACAGGTGGTTTTCATGCTTGCTCAAATTGCAGTCACTGTTTCCACCTTTAGCCAACCTTTAGCCAGCCAAAAAAATGTAAGGGTCAAAAAGGGGCATGTCAATTCACTGTAAGGATTATTGCTGGAAGGCATTCAGAACAGTTCAGTGTGCATCCCATTGACCAGAAGACAGTCACATGCTCACATGTAGTTGCAAGTGAAGCTAAGGTGTATATTATTTACTTTATATATTATAGGTGACCTTGTGGCCAACTAAAAATTAGAGATTCTGTTGCCAGGAAAGAAGAGGAGAACAAATATCCAGAGATAATTAACTGTGTCTGTTACGCACTGCTTACCTCTTTTTTTTTTTTTGTTCCCGTTAATTTTATATCATTCCAAAATATGCATATATACACTCCACACATAAATCAAAATTACAAATTCTGAAAATAAACTATAGGTTAAAAACTCAAAATGAGCCTACCACCTGACCCAGCCATACCACTCTTTGGTATATACCCATAAGATGCATCCTACCACGAAGATACATGCACAGCTATGTTTATTGCAGCTCTCTTCACAATAGCAAAGAGCTGAAACCAACCCAAATGCCTATCTACACAATGGAGTTCTATGCAGCAGTAAAGAAAGACGACATCATGAGCTTTGCTGGTAAATGGATGGAACTCAAAGCAATTATACTAAGTGAAGCAACACAGTCCCAGAAAAAAAAAAAAAAAAGACGAATGGTCTCCCTCATTTGTGGATGCTAACACCAAATCCCCAGTTGGCAGGCAAACTGAGCAACTTCATTATTATATTTCATTGTACCTGAAAGCAACTGTGCTGTTACAATGTGAATCTATAAATGGGCTCTAGAATTGTCCTACCACTTATACTCTCACATTGTAATAACCATATATAGATGGAGGATATGTAGTCACATTCTAAAAAAAAGAATATAAAGTTACAGGATTTTATACCTGCATGCAAATTTACTGTTAAAATGTAAATCTCTAAATGTGTTTAGGAATCAGTTTATAGTTTATTTTCAGAATTTTCAATTTTGACTTATATGTGGAGTGTATACATGCATATTTTGGAATAATATAAAAAATTTAAAAAATTGAATTAAATTGTAAGTATAATATATAATGCATTACATATAATATTTTGCATGTTTTTTCTGTATTATATATTTTATTGGTATAATTAAGGTAATTAAATTATTACAATAATTACAATTTAAATGCTTAATCAATAATTAAATTAATAAATACATTAATTAATATATTAAAAAATACATTGTAGGTTAATTCCAAGACACATTTAGCGATTCACATTTTAACAGTAAAGTTGCATGCAGGTAAAAAGAAATATAATTTTATCTTCTTTATGTATATATACATAGTTTTACATATACATAAATATACACATACATACATACAAACATACATGCATACACATATCACTTGAATTAAAGGTTTTTTTTTTCTTCCTTAAAAGATGTCATGTTTTCCTTAAGGAAGTGCTCGGAGGTTCCTCCTTGGCAACCCCAACCATCTATCCTGCTCTTTTGCTCCAACCTTCAATGCCAGATGGGGACCATTGAAGCCCCCAGCTTATGGACTAAACAGCTAAGGGGGTGTCAGCCTTGTCAGAGTGTAGACTGTCATCGTTGGACTACCTGGGCTGTATCATAGAGGCTAGTGTAGGGGGATCAAGACAGGGTGCATGCTTACTGGACTGCTTACCTCTTATTAAGGGTAAAGCAAATACACCTCTAGCAGGGGTAGTTTATTCTATTATAGGTTCCTTATGCTTCAGAAGAAGAAAAAGCCTACTGTCATTGTCTCTCCCAAAGTCTGCTTCCATCCTCTCCCCTCCCCCCTTGTCCACTATCATGATTTCGAGGAGCAATAATTGTCCCAGACCATTCTGTATGACTTAGGAGAAAAAAAATCAGGAATATTAAAAACAGAAAACAGAAAGCTGACTACCTGCTTTAGCAAAACTTCTAGGCCTACCTGCATTTATTGTCTTTGAGCATCTTTTTCTATGCAGTAAGTTATTGAAAACTGATCATAATGCAAATTATTTTCCCATAGAAATTTAAATCGGTTACTTCTGGTAGTATGCAATTGAATTTTGCATCATTTTGTATCTATTTATAATTTCATTTTAGCATTCTTTATCTGCCTTTGAATTTTCCCTTGAAAAGGTTGCAACATCTTACTGATTCCCTCATGACTTAATGGGTGAAAAATATCTTTGACATGTGCTCATTTTTTATCTACAAGACAGTTATGTTTAAATGTTCTTTTAAAAATTGTCTTTCAGCAAAGTTTTGAGCCAGATTCTGTGCTGTTGCTTTGGTATATATGGTATTCTATCTCAATTCCATTAGGTGTAGGCTGCTCCTGGGCCTCATTAGTAAGCCATGTTGCTGAATTTCTTGCTGTTCCATCAACATGGTACTCTTCCTGGCAATAGCTGAATGCAGCCCCCTCACTCTGATTAGTTGCCCCCTGTGTTGGGCTTGTAAACAACTAGTGATCATCTACAGAAGCATGTGTAGGCTGAGTGCTATTTAACTGCATGATTATGTTGCCTTTTCAATGATTGGATATACTCTGATGCTCTCTGTGCTGATTGGTAGAAGCTTCCTATATACCCTATAATGGAAAATAAAGTTTTGAGTTTCACCCTCTGACTGACGTGCTTCTGGATTGGTCTTTCTCTACTCTTGATAGAGTGTAGACCAAGGACAGGCCAGAGAAGGTGCACACACTGTGACTGCACAGGGACCCTCAGACCTACTGCAAGCCTGGAGTTTCAGGTAAGTGATTCCCTCCATGAGTAATTCACCAGCACACTAAGTTATCCCCCCAGATCAATTGCCTGCATACTCTGCTCCAGTTGCAGGGCATGGAAATTAGTGAAATCAGGCCCAGAAGCTGTAGAAGACCCTGCTAGATTTTGCCCCTTGGTTGGATGAAGAGGAAAAGGACCAGGATGCAGGGCTAACAGCAAAAAGAAACTGCTTGATCCCCCTAAGGAGCTGCCCAGCAGGAAATTTTGCCTTGGGAAGAGCTCCAAACTGAACAAGAAACAGAAAGTGGTGCTGTACCAATATCAGACTCAGCGAGGGAAGAGTCACTGCCCTCGGATGCCCTGCCACCCCACCCCCTTCATCTTCATATCCTTCCTTGACGCCATATTGGCCCCCACAGGAGGAGCCCAATACCTCCTGGTCTCACTCCTTTGCAAGCAAGGGGACCAGGGATGGGTTGAGGAGGGAAATATCCCCCTCCCCCTGTGCAGACAGAATGGGGTTTTCCCCTCACAGGCATCCTTTTCCTCACCATCAGCACCCCTGTCCATACTTATCTGGTGAACCTAGTACCAACACCACAACACCCTTTGCAATGGTAGCCCCATACCCCCCAATCCCTGTCAGAGCTAAGGAAGGCCATGAAAGTGGATGGGGTTCATGCTCATTGGACGAGAGGCATACTTCATGACCTCCTGGAACCCCCTGACCAGCATTCCTTGGCCCCACGAGGCAGCAGCTCCTTCATGATCCTCCACCTGCTGGGTCACTAACTTTGCACCTGGTGGCCCTTCCTGGAATGGTACAGTGGACTAGAAACTCCTCTCCCTTACTCTTCAGACCTTCATCACCCCCTTCATCTTTATTTGCTTTAAAACTGTCTTTTGATATGAACTTAATAATGTATGATTTAGTTCCAGTGCTCTGGAGGCAGAGGTGCATGGACTTCTGGGGGAGTTTGAAGCCAAATTGGTCTATGTATTGAGTGTCAAGACAACCACTGCTAAGGGACGCTGTCTGAAATAAGCTGCCAATAAGATAAGCTAAAAATCTTGGTCTAATTTGAATGGAGACTTTGGGAATGGTATCCTGTTTTTCTTTTTTTTTATACTTTTTTATTTCATTTTTTTAAACAATAAGTAATAAGTTGTGAGTACAAGCATCATTCATGTAAAACCAATTTGCAAGCAGTTGTGCCCAAACCCACACAGTCCAAGGCTCCCACCATCCAGCTGGAGGGGCTTGTATGTACATTCAAGTTGATTAAATAAGTGTCCAGTCTATATTGCTGTAGTTTCACCATTCACCCCAATCGCAGCCCTTACATTCTACTATGCTCCCTCTTCTGCAGATTGTTCCCTAGGCTTAGAAAAGGGGCACAGGTGGATGAGAAGCAAAACAGTCTACTTTCTCTGGAGATGTCGTTTTGGACTCTGATCAGTTTTGGCTGTTTCCTTTCATGGGCTGACAGTTTGTCCAGGAATAACCCTTCAATCCTACTAATGAAGCACAAGCAATTAGATATATAGGTATTTAAACAGTACTAATTATTATGGTAGGTTACTTTGGTATAGACACAGATATTTGGATGGAATGTTAATCTATATATTACATTTTTTCTGTAAAATATGACAGGGTCTTACTGTGGCTTATAACATCTCCTAACCACTGGAGGATGTAAGCTTGTGGCATCAGCCATGAGTTATTCCTCCAAGGAGAGAGCTAATAGCCAATTAGATTTGGGATATACAGACATGTGGCTGCCACTGCTGCACAGTATTTCCAGGCAGGTGAGGTGTAGCTGATGCTGACAGAGGAGTCTTGCTTGACTCAAGGAGACAAGTATTTGCTTTATTGGTTTAGTGGCCTTTGGTAACACTCTCTGATATTACAGAGACCAACTTTACACTTGGCAGTGTGGTCTCAATACATCTTTCCCATGCTTAAATTAGGTTTTTGACAGCAGGGCCTTACCACCTCTCTTCTTGCAGGTATCCCAGTTTACAGGCAAGAAAACTTTACCTTTTTTGGGGGGGAGGGCTTGGGTCCCCTGGCCAACATCTCCTTGGCAGAATAATCCATTGTTGACAGCAGAGCTCTCCTGTATTAATATATTTTGCTTAAATGCACAGCTTAAAGAGACTTTAGAATTATATTTAGTTCTGAATAGAGAATAATCCTTTTCACAGTTCCTATGTCTACTAGTCAATTAAAGAAAGCAGTTTTACTGGTTTTATAAGAGATTACTTCCATAACAGTTGGCTCTAATTTACAGTGAGAGAATGACTTCATTACCATCATAATTTTCTTTGTTCTATGAAAAGGAGGTAAGAAAGTCTCTCATATTAAAACTTTGCAGCACTTAGAAGGTAAGGTTCATTAGGACTCATTATAAGCAGTTGTTACAAATAGGATCCACAGAGATGTTTGATGCCTGTAGCAGTCTGAGGCTTTTCTTCCTTTTAATATTTAGATGGGCCAACTTCTCTGCTGGTATTTCTTGATACACAATGCAAAGCTGTATTTTTTCTTTCTCAGCCGTTAAGTTGGTGACATTTTGACCTGTGGGAACATACAAATCTGTTCCCATAGTTAGTTTTAAGATTTAAATTGAAAAAATTTTGACAAAAAGGTTTAATATATGACTGTATCCCCCCTTTTTTATTTTGGATTTTTAATTTTTGACCCATGAGTCTCAAAAAGGCAGTTGTAGTACACATACCTATAGGCAGGAATCAAGGTGTAAATTTCGTTAAATTTACCCAAGCTGTTTTGGGTGACTGATGTTGTTAATTTGGGAAGCAAACTTAATTCCTTAAGTTAAATTATCCTACAGGTAAAAGAGAATTTTGCAAGATAATACTGTGTAACACAAAAATTATAGAGAACATTTGTATATGTTAATCCCAAAGATATTGTTATACACATTTTAAGTAAAACAAATGGGGACAATTTATCTTTCCAATTAACTTAGATGTATTACCGTTTTTTGTTAAAAACCTTTAAACTGATGTTGTTTAACATAGACATTTTTACTTTTACTAAGTCCTAAAATACCATGTAATTTGCAGATAGAGTTTGGGCAAAATTGGATACTCCTTAAATATACATTAATCAAATATTCTCCCAACCAATCCCACCAATACTCTCCCAACCAATACTCTCCCAACCAATACTCTCCCAACCATCCCACCCCTCCAGATTCACCATTTCAGTCAGTTTTCTGATGTAGTCTTTCTGTTGTTGTTCTTTCAATATGCATCCCTCTCCACAAGAAACATTTACAACTGGGTGGTTGACAATAGCATCCACAGATCAGGGATACCATTCATCTTTTGTTTTTCTGGGACTGTGTTATTTCACTTAACATGTCTTCTAGCTCCATCCATTTACCTGCAAAGTTCATGATGTTGTCTTTCTTTTTTTTTATTTCATTTCTGTATGTGTATGAATGTACTGTCTGCATGCAGGTCTGTGCGCCTGTGTCGTGCAATGCCGTGGAGGTCAGAAGAGGGCGTCAGATTCCCCTGAAACTGGAGTTCTCCTGGAATTGGAGTTTCAGACTGTTCTCGGCCGCCATGTGGCTGCTGGGGATCGAACCCGGGTCCTCTGTAAGAACAGTAGGTGCTCTTAACCGCTAGGCCATCTCTCCTGCCCCGATGTTGTCTTTCTTTACTGCTGCACAGAACTCCATTGTGTACATGCACCACATTTTCTCTATCCACTTGTCAGTTGAGGGGCATTTGGGTTGGTTCCAGCTTTTTGCTGTTGTGATCAGAGCTGCAATAAATATAGCTGTGCATGTATTTCTGCAGTAAGATGAGTCTTGTGGGTATATATCCAGGAGTGGTATGACTGGGTCAAATGGCAAGCTCATTTTGAGTCTTCCAAGGGTTCTCCACACTGCTTTCCATAGTGGATATACAAGTTTACATTCCTACCAGCAATGGATGAGTGTTCACCTTTCCCCACAATCTCTCCAGCACTTGGTATCATTTGTTTTCTTGATCCTGCCCAGTCTTATTGGAGTGAGATGATATCTTAAAGTGGTCTTAATTTGCAATTCCCTAATTATTAGTGACATTGAACAGTTTTTAAGATGTTTCTCAGCCATCTCTAATTCTTCCTCTGTGAAGTCTCTATTCAGTTATTTGCTCCATCTTTTGAGTGATTCATTTGTTTTCTTTCTTCTTTGTTTGTTGAGTAGTTTGTATACTCTGGAAATAAATGCTTTGTCAGAAACCCACTCTGTGGGTTTTCTCTTCACATCCTTTCTTTTGATGTACAGAAGCTTTTGAGTTTAACGATGTCCCATTTGTCAATTTTTGATCTTATTTCTTGTGCAGCTGCTGTCTGATTTAGGAAGGCTTTTCCTAGGCCTATGTCTTGTAGTCTGCTGCCAAGTTTTTCTTCTATCACCTCCAGAGTGTTGGGTTTCACATTGAGGTCTTTGATCCATCTGAAATTGACTTTTGTACAGGGTGAGAGGTAGGGGTTTAATTTCATTCTTCTATAGGTGGTGATCCAGTTTTGCCAACACCACTTGCTGAAGATGCTGTCTTTCATCCATTGTGTCTTCTTGGCCCCTTATCAAATATGAGGTGGCTAAAATTGTATGTGCTCAGGTTTGGATCTTCAGTTTTGTTCCATTGGTCCACTGGTCTGTTTTTGTGCCAGTACCAAGCTGTTTGTATGACCATAGCCCTATAGTATAGTTTGAAGTCTGGTATAGAGATCCCCCCTGTATTGCTCTTTTCTAGCAGGGTTGCTTTGGCTATTTGGGGTCTTTTGGTTTTCCAAACGAAATTTAGGATTTTTTTCCAAGTCTGTGAAGAAACTCTTGGGGATTTTGATTGGGATTGCATTAAATCTGTACAAGAGTTTGGGTAGAATGGACATTTTTACTATGTTAATTTTCCCAGTCCATGAGCATGGGAGGTTTGTCCATCTTTTGATGTCTTCTTCAGTTTCCTTTGTCAGGGGTTTAAAATTTTTGTTGTAGAGATCCTCGGTATCTTTTTTTAGGTTTGTTACTAGGTATTTTATTGTTTGTGAGGCTATTTTGAGTGGGAAGGTTTCCTTGTATTCCTTCTTCAGCTGCTTGTTGTTGGTGTAAAGAAAGGCTACTGATTTTTCTAGATTTATTTTGTATCCTGCCACTTTACTGAAGCACTTAAGCATTTCTAGGGGTTTTCTGGTGGAGTTCTTAGCACCCCTTAAGTAAACAATCATATCATCAGCAAAAAGGGATAGCTTGACGTCCTCTTTTCCAATTAGAACTCCTTTAATTTCCTTTTCTAGCCTTATTATCCTAGCAAGTGTTTCAAGCACTATATTGAAAAGGAGTGGTGACAGGCGGCAGCCTTGCCAAGTTTCTACCTTTAAGGGGAATGCTTCAGTCGTTTCCCCATTTAGGATGATATTGGCTGTGGGTTTCCTGTATATGGCTTTGATTACATTGAGAAATGATCCCTCCAATCCAATTCCATCCAGGATTTTAAGCATGAAGGGATGCTGGATTTTGTCAAAGGCTTTTTTTTTGTGTCAACTGAGATAATCGTATGGTTTTTGTCCTTAAGTCCATTTATATGTTTCATAATATTTATTGATCTTCATATGTTGAACCATCCCTGCATCTCTGGTATGAATCCAACTTGGTCATGGTGGATGATCTTCTTGATGTGGGTCTGTATGCAATTTGCAAGTCTTTTATTTAGAATTTTTGCATCTGTGTTCATTAAGGAAATTGGTCTATAGTTCTCCTTTTTGGTTGTATCTTTGCCTTGTTTTGGCAATAGAGTGATGCTGGCTTCATAGAAGGAATCTGGGATAACTCCCTCTGTTTGTATCCTTCTAAACAATTTGAGTAGTAATGGTTGTAAGTCGTTTTGTAATATTTTATAGAATTCTGCCATGAACCATCTGGGCCTGGGAATTTTTTGGTTGGGAGGCTTCTTATTACATCTTCAATTTCTTCATATATTATTGGTATACTTAGGCTGTCGATCTCTTCTTGGTTGAGCTTTGGTGATTCCCAGGATTTCAGATATTCATCCATTTCTTCTAGGTTTTCAAATTTAGTAGAGTATAGTTTTTTGAAGTATTCCCATATGATTGTCTGTTGTTATATTTCCCCTTTCATCACAGATTCTATTGATTTAGAATTATTCCTTCTTTCTTTTGGTTAACTGGGCTAGAGGTCTGTCTATCTTGTTTATTCTCTCAAAGAACCAAATTTTGAATTCATTGATTTTTGTATGGTTTTCTTTGTTTCTACTTCATTGATCTCTGCTCTGATTTTTGTGATTTCTTCTTGTCTGCTGTTTTTAAGGTTCAACTGTCGTTGTCTCTCAAGTATTTTTAGCTGCAGTGTTAGATCATTCACTTGTGCTCTTTCTGTTTTTTTAATGTAGGTGCTTAGAGCTATAAACTTCCCTCTTAGGACTGCTGTTAAAGTGTCCCATAGGTTTTGCTGTGTTGTATTATCATTGTCATTCAGTTCCAGGAATGTTTTTATTTCTTTCTTTATTTCTTCCTTGACCCATTCATTATTCAGGAGAGTGTTGTTTAGTCTCCATGTGTTCTTGTAGGTTTTAGGGCTTATCCTGGTGTTGATATTGAGTTTTATTGCACTGTGGCCTGATAGAATGTATGAGATTATTTCAATCTTTTGTATTTGTTAAATTTTTTCCTGTGTCCCAGTATATGCTCTATTTTGGAGAATGTTCCGTGGGGTGCTGAGTAGAAGCTGTATTCTCTGGTGTTTGGGTGGAATATTGGATAGATGTCTGTGAGGTCAATTTTGTTTATTGTATCATTCAGTTCAGATGTCTCTCTGTTTATCGTTTGTCCTGTTGATCTGTCTAAAGTACTTAGTGGGGTATTGAAGTCACCTACTATTAGTGTGTTAGGGTTAATCTGTGTCTTGAGATCCTGAAGAATTGTCTTTATAAAGTTTGGTGCACCAGAGTTTGGTGCATATATATTCATGACTGTGAGATCTTCATCTTCAATTATTCCTTTAATAAAGATGCAATGACCCTCTTTATCTCTTTTGATTTCTTTTGCTTTGAAGTCTATTTTGTCTGATATTATAGTAGCAACACCTGCTTTCTTTTTGGTACCATATACTTGGAATATTTTCTTTCATTCCTTCACCTTAAGTTGGTGCCTATCATTGTAATTGAGATGGTTTTCTTGTAGTCAGCATACAGATGGATTTTGTTTCCTAATCCATTCTCCCAGTCTATGCCTTTTGATTGGGGTGTTTATTCCATTATTATTTAAGGTTATAATTGAAAGATGGATGTTGCTTCCTTTCACCTTATTATCCATTTGGACTTTTAGCCTCTGACTCTACTCCTACAGTTATGTTTTTATTTGTTTCTTTTCCTAGGTGCTTGGGGATAGTTGCTCTTCTCTTCTGCCCTTTGAATTGCTTCAAGTATTTTCTGCAGTTGGTTTTCTGTACATGTATTCTATCATCTTCTTTATGTCATGGAAGATTTTTCTCTCTCCTTCAACTGTAATTGACATTTTTGCTGGGTATAGTATTCTGGGTTGGCATCCATAGTCCTTTAGCACTGGGAATGCTTTGCTCCGTGTTCTTCTTGCTTTCATGGTTTGTGCTGAGAAGTCAGTTGTGATTCTGATGGGTTTCCCTTTGTATGTGACTTGTTTTTCTTTTGTAGCTTCAGAATTTTGTCTTAGTTTTGGGTGTCTAGCATTTTAACTATGATATGGCATGGGGAGTTTCTTTTCTGATCTTGTCTATTTGGAGTCCTATGTGCTTCTTGTATTTGTATGGGTTTGTCTAGTTTTAGTTTGGGGAAATTTTCATCTATTATTCTGTTAAAGATCTGATCAATACTATTCTCTTGAGATTCTTCTTCCTCTATTCTTATGATGCAGAGGTTTGGTCTTTTCATAGTGTCCCATATTTCCTGGTTGTTCCACTTTTGTGTATTTTTAAATTTTTCATAATCTTTATTTGAGCTTTTTAATTGCTCTGTGTTATCTTCCAGGTCTGATATTCTTTGTTCTGCTTCCTCCATTCTACTTCTGAGGCTTTTTCCTTTTCTTTCTTCTTGATTGACTGAGTGTTCTAATTCCTTTTTTGTTTCCTCCTGTGTTTTCTTTAGTACCTCCATTTCCTTTTTGAGCTTCTCAATCTCTTCTTTGTGCTTCTCAATCTCTTCTTGGTGCTCCTTTCTTCTTTGGTTGGCTTCCTTTTTCAGTGTTTCTACTTCCATTCGGAGTTTGTTTTTTTCTCCCTCTAGTTCTTTCTGGAGTTTGTCATTCTGTTCCTTTAGTTCTTTCCGAAGTTTGTCATTGTATCCCTCTAGGTCCTTTTTGAGTTTTTCGTTCTCTCCCCTTAGTTCTCTGACTTCTTTATTTTCTTTTATTTCTCTGCAGAGGTCTGCAATTATTCCTCTAAGATCTGTTTCTTGGATCACCTCCAGGGTGATCCCACTGTAGCTATCTCCTACAGGGTTGGTAGAGATTGGTGTGGAGTTATCCTGCACCTTTCCCATGTTATCTCTTCACTGTGTCCCTGGCATGAGGGTTTCCCTTTTTTTTTTTTTTGCCTGTTTTCAGATGCCAATTGGTGTGCCAAGAGGACCTAGCTGCTCCTTCCCAATCCCTTACCAGATATGGCGCAGTCCCTGCAGCTCAGCTGGTCTGGCCCAGGCTACTGCTGTGCACAAGGCGGGCCTAGCTTCTCCTTCCCACAATCCCCTACCAGACGTCGCGCAGTCTCTGCAGCTTGGCTGGTCTGTATCCTTTTTTCTTTATATATCAAACAGTCCTTAATAATGAGTCAAGATAAACAAATTAGCTCGAAACTGCAAACACCTGTGTCCTGTTTCTGCCTTTGTTCCTTCTCTAGCCCTTGGCCCCATAGATGGAGAGGGAAAGATGATTAGGGACAGGTGGTCAAAGACAGATTAGCGATAAATCAGGGACAGATTAGGGACAAGTGGTCAGGTCAGGGTCACATCAGGGATATTCCAAGGTCAGGTCAGGGATAGGCAGTCAGGGTCTGCTAGTTAGGGTCAAGTAGGGAAGGGGCCTAAAGGCCAATGCTTTTTGACATATAGATCTCAGGTGGTTATATGTTATTGAGGACATCTATTCTAATTATGTAAGATCTACTCCTACATCAGGAGGACCTGCAACATAATTTTGAAAACCAAACAAATGATGGGTCACCCTCCAGCTCCTCCTGCAATGTGTATGGCCATTCTTTCACCAAGAGGCCTGTACCATCAACTTTTCCCTCCATAAGAGCTCACACTCCTGCAATGCCATGTTTTTCTCTACCTGCTTGCCCCTCGGTTTCTTCTTTCTCTTACCTGTAAATATCACCAACTACTTTACTAACCCTGCCCTCCAAGAAGGGGAATATGTCTTCTTTCTTAGATGGCTATCAATCAGATGTGGGACTCCTGCTTAGAGTCTCCTGCATTGAGACAAATGAACTGATGGGGTCAGCTGTGGCTGCTGGAGTCACCATTTCCAACCAAATTGCTCAAGTGCAAACCCTCCATAACCTGTCATCAGAAGGGCTCAACACTGCTGCTGCTTCCCTGGACTATGTTAGGTTGGGTATTGTAAAGTTACAGACTCAATTGGACATTCATGCAACCTTATTAGAAGTCATGTTGCACATGATGGGACTCTCTTTAGCAAGCCCTTCAAACTCTTGCTTTGTGGAATTATGTTTCTGGTCTTGCTCAGTTGCATCAGGTTGCTTTGTTCTAGGGTAAAGGCACAATGGCAAGAGATAGCGATATTCGATGAAATTATCTACAAACATGAACCCACTCAGGCCCCATCCAGGCCCACCTGGCCCTGACACAACTGGAGGGTCGAAATACCTAGCCTTGTTTAAGCACATAATGTGTTATGGATGGGTTACCATGTCTTCCCTCCTTGGGCAGATTTATAAGTGAATAAAAGAGGGGGAAACCCAGGCCTGATTTGTAAACCACATTGCTGAATTTCTTGCTGCTCCATCATCATGGCACTTTTCCTGGCAACAGCTGCATGCAGCCCCCTTGGCGCTCCCCCCACCCCCGTGTTGGGTTTGTAAACAACACATGATCATCTATAGAAGCATCTGTAGGCTGAGGACTATGTAACTGCATGATTAGGTTGACCTTTTCAATGACTAGATATGCTCTGATGCTCTCTGTGCTGATTGGCAGAAGCTTCCTGTACACCTTGTACTGGAAAATAAAGTTTTGAGTTTCGCCCTTTCACACACTCCTGGAGTGGTCTTTTGCTCTGTTGCATTTACCCTCAGTAGAGAGTGGACTGACGACCAGCTGGAGAAGGTCCACACTCACGGTCTTCCATGTACTTGACATATGGTAAGAAAACAACTCAAAGTAGAACATCAATAAGAATAGTAATGACAGCACCATTTACCACTCCACCATGGATACTTGACTCCATTTAACTTTCTTGACCCTAGTCTTCTTAGTGTAGTTATACCCATTAGATGGGTGTGGAAATTAAAGCTTTGAGTAGTTTGATGTTACACAGCTGCAATGTGACTCTCCAGCTAGTATACATTTCCTGGATTTGTGTGTTTAAAAGCTAATGGCTGGAAATGTTCATTATCATTGTTGCTACCCTTTTCTTTTTTTTCTTTTTTATTGTTATTAAACTTTTTCCATAAGTCTTACATCATTTCTCAATCGAATCTAAAGTCACTTCCCTTTCCTTGCCCCCCACCCCACCCGAGTCCCGGCACTCTGCTATACATGACCTGCATCTTTTTCTTAGTCTTTCCAGAGTATTTTTTCCAGTTCCTTCGTTGTTATTGTTCTCTCCTACTTGTATTGCTTCTGTATATATACATATATATATGGTTATATTTATATATACATAAATATATATATATATATATATATATATCACTTGAATTGGAGGACTTTTTTTTCCTACAAGATGTCATATTTTCCTTAAGGGAGTGCTCAAAGGTTCCTCCTTGGCAAGCTCAAACAACCATCAATCCTGCACTTGTGCTCCACATTGGGGTCTTTCCCTCCCATAGTCCCCCAAATGAAGTCCAGTAAGCATGCATCCTGTCTTGATCCCCCTGCACTGGCCTCCCTGATATAGCTGAGGTAGTCAATGTGGACTGAGGACTGCTGAGATATCCAGTTTGTAAACTAAGCAGCTAATGTTGCTACCCTTTTCAGTGACACTTGCTGAGAATCCTGAGACCCAACATCTTAACAATAATGGATGAATGTCTGATAGTAGGATTCCAGAAGATTTTTGGAGTGGTTGGAGCTTAAATGCTTCCTTGGGAGACAGTTTAAATCACCATATGTATTCTTTTCCTGCCTTATTTAACTTACAGAGAGCTTACCTTAGAGAGCAATGACTGTTGGAGTGGCAAAGAGCTCTGGGGGAGGGAGACCTGGTTGTTCTATCCAAATCAGCTGCTAACTATAGGACACACAATGGTAATGTTGGCCAGGACT
The DNA here is from genome assembly GCA_009823505.1 of Rhizomys pruinosus. Lineage (NCBI taxonomy): Eukaryota > Metazoa > Chordata > Mammalia > Rodentia > Spalacidae > Rhizomys > Rhizomys pruinosus. The sequence goes on along the minus strand of VZQC01004035.1, from coordinate 327,856 downwards.
CATTATTTCAATGCTCATGTCACAAATGCTTATGAAGACCAAGGAATTCTTTCTGATTTGCAGAACTCTTGTTCCTAAAATAGCGTGTGGCATGGAAAGGATTTTGATGGCAGCCATGAGGATGTAAGGAGACACAGCCAAGAAAGTGGAAAGTATTTGAAACTTGGTTTTGGAAGACTTGGGCTTGAGAGCTGACTCCGCTTTATGATATTTGACATGTTATCTTGGCTTTTGTTCACCCAAGCATTCTCATTTTTAAACTTATGGATATATGGTTTCCGAATCTTTTTAGCACTAAAAGTATTTGAATTTCTGAAGTGATAGTTTATTATTATTGGCTACAAATATTATTATATGTGTAGAAAGCTAAATATATTATTTGTTCTACCAGTGTATTTACAGACTTGTAGTTTTAACATAATTGCCTTGTTTAATATTTTAACTATCTCTGAAGTAGATTAGGAAAATACTTCTATTTCTATTTTAGAGATAAAAGATATGAGGCCAAGAGGGCTTCACTGATCCAGCCAAATGCCATGTTTGACGTTCAGAGACCTACAAGCAGATTTTTGGAAGAAAGAGCTCCTGAACATTTTAGTGTATCATTAGACTTCTGGCCTTAGGGAAATGCCAAGTATTCAAAGCTTTAATGAGGATTGAACATAATTTCTAAATAGGATTTTAGTAATTAAAAGTTCAAACATTCGAAAAGTTACTTGAAGGAATTCTTTAGCTAGGAAGGCAATCATTGACTTCCCTAAAATGTCATTAATAATCCCTGTCTTATGAGAATGTAGTAAGAATTAGATGAAATAATGCATTCAAAACACTTTGCACCTTGCTGGGGACACAAAAGGTTCACTGGAAGATTAGGTAACTTGGTTACTCTTAGCATTGTGTGGCTGGTGTTAGTGTACTCTTCAAAGGTCATGAAAGAAATCTGCTCAATGAGGCTGCCTTTGCCAAAAGGTTTTCAATTGCACTGCTTTGTAACAATACAAATATCCATATCAATCATTTATCTCTAATTTATACTCAAATACATTACACTGGAGGGAATAAACTACTTAGTAGTTGAGGGAATACAAACACAGTCATTGACTTAAGCAAGAAGACCATCTGTCTCTTTAATTGAAGCTGTTGGATTTGATGGAATATTTTCAGCCTGTAGGACTTCACAGAACCATAGAGACTTTTAAGAGATACCCTTTTAGCACGCAACTAATACAGTTACACTTAAATATTTTAAGCAGAATAGGACTTTAAAATGAAAACAGCAAAAGGGGGTCTGTTTTTTTCTTCCTTTAACCCTCATTTTTAAAATTTTTTAAATTAATTAATTATTTTTTTCACATTTTAATTTTTTGTTATTAACTATTTTTTTCTTGTAAATAGTACATTTTCTTTTATCCAATGTTTATTGATAGATACAAGTATATAAAATCAGGGCATGAACATGATTTGATAAATTAAGTAGACTTAATTTCAATACTGTAATAAGGGAACAATTCAAATTCTTACCATTTGTTTCACACCCACAAAAACCACTTCAAGGACATTAACGATCTCTCAAATCTGATCAATTTTGTTCAAGTAAACCATGTTTCTTACTGTCCGCATGTACACTGGTGCACCCGTGTCGTGCACTGCCACTGAGGTCAGAAGAGGGCGTCGGATTCCTCTGGAACTGGAGTCAAAGGTGGTTCTTAGCCGCCATGTGGGTGCTGGGAATCGAACCTGGGTCCTCTGCAGGAACAGTCGGTGCTCTTAAATGCTGAGCCATCTCTCCAGCCCCTAACCCTCATTTTAGCTCTGGAAAAATAACCTCATTAGTAATTTTTAGAATCCTAAGAATTTTTGTATATATACATGTTTATAGGTAAACTAGTCTCTGAATAGTACGAATAGAATCACCCTGTTTTCTGCCCTCTTTTAGGGGCTGGAGAGGTGAGTCAGTGGTTAAGAGCACTGGCTGTTCTTGAAGAAGAGCTGGGATTGAATCCCAACATCCACATGGTGGCTCACAACCATCCATAATTCCAGTTCCAGGGTATCTTTCACCCTTTTCTGATATCCATGGGTATTACATGACATGAGTGCACTTACACACATGCATGCAACACACTTATACACATAAAGTAAAAAGAAATAAATTTAAAAAGCAATACCTGTTAAAATACTATTGTAATCTATCTTTGTCAGCTTGCAGGTATGGGTCAGTGATAGAGCAGTTGCCTAGCAAGAATGAGGCCTTGGTTTCCATCCCCAGCACTGCCCCCCTAACAATGGATCTTGGACATTACTGTATATTAGCACATATTTATACATTTGTAAAACATTAACTCTAGGGCTGGAGAGACGGCTCAGAGGTTAAGAGCACTGGCTGGGACCCGGGTTCAATTCCCAGCACCCATATATTAGCTAACAAACACCTGTAACTTCTGTTCCAGTGGATCTGATGCCATCTTCTGGCCTCTGCAGACATTGCACAACACAATGCACCTACCTACATGCAAGCAATATACTCATACACATAAAATAAAAAATAATAAACTAGTAAAAATATAGCATAGTATTCCCAGTATGGTTTTACCATAATTTAATGCTTATATCATAATTTAGTGTGTCCCTTCCCTTTTTTCTTACTTTACAAACCACGCTGAAATGAATAGTCCTATGAAGTATTTGAATAGTTACACAAGTGTTGCTGTGATAGCATGGAGGAGTGGAGGTTCCAAAAGAACTGTGAGTCTTTACATAATACTTATCTTGATCTAAAGCAATGGCTAATGGAATAAATATTAGATATCATGTCAGTCTTCTTAGTTATTTCTTATTAGTATTTCTTATTAATATTGATCAGGTTACTTTCAGAAAAGGTTATCTCATTAAGACACTCTGGGTCAAAACATTATATAGTAAAACCAAATAAAGGAAATGAAAAAAAAGCTCTTGGGTAGACCAAAATGGTATACAGGAAACCAGATCATTTCTGATTATTATTATGATTGGTTACTTTGATATGTGACTGATGTGGGGCTCCCTGAAGCCCAAGGCTCTAGACCTCTCCCTCAAACTTCTCACCAATCAACTTCATTATTGAATATGCTGATATTTCTCCTTCACAGTTGGTTTAGTTTATTCCATTCCATTCTCCTTCCCACTCCTTTTATTAAACATTCAATTAAGGCTGCCAAGGCAGTGGTTCTTACTATGTGCTAGGCATATCATTGGGGGGCATAAACAAAGCTTCTTATGAGGAAACAGAGGCTCAGAGGTTAAGTGATTTACACAAGCCACTTTATGTGCACACGGGATAGCAATAATGTTGAAGGTGTGAAAAAGAGTTTGGCATTTGAGAACACTCAATTTTGAATAGAAAATCTGTTAAGGATTACATATGACCACCAAATGGAGATGTCCATTTGGAAGTTTTCAATAGCAATACCTAACAAATAGGCATTTCAAGCTTTCCCTTTTTTCATTAAACCATACTTGGGTTAATTTTCTTTGCACTGTTCAGATGAGTAAAGTAAGGCACAATCTGCATTCTACAGTTCTCATGGCACAGAACAAACATGGCTAAATTATCAGCATTAAAAATTATTAAATTTTGATATCCTCAAGAGGGAAAACTTATTCAAGTCATGCTATTATTTAGACTATTTTGATTGATGATAACTGTATTTCTTTGTATTCTCCAAAGGCTTTTATTTGCTCACTCCATAAAGGTGGAGGCCACTAACATTAAACATAAATATATTTACAGTGAGTTTAGATTGACCATTTGGCCAAGGATTTGATTTGGCCAAGGAATTGATTCCTCATAAGAGTAGGGAAGAAAACAAAAATGAAAGGAAAATAAACCAAAACAGAAATCCCTCTGGAAATATATTCTATTCTCAGTAACGTGGAATTTTAAATTATGCCTTGCATTATTATTTCACAGTTGGGTCAGTTCAGTGTTTTCCTAAATTTAACTCTACATTGCTCTTTCAGTTTTCAGATTCAGACCATGAAAGCCATAATTTTTAATGTGGAGTGAGAAGCAGTGTGGTGTAAGGAAACAAATTTGAAGAGTCAAGAAAAATAATGGTAAGTATGGTCATCGAATCTATAAATATATTTAACTTCTTGAACTCACAAAGATCCGCCTGCCTCTGCCTCCCAAGTGCTAGGATTAAAGGTGTGTGCCACCACGCCCGGCCTTCAAATGCCATTTTAAAAAGAAGCACATTTATGCATGTGATGAATAAAACAGCTTTGTGTAGAGAAGCAAAATAAAAATACAAGAACAGTTTAAGAAAACAACTAGATCTAGTCACTTAACTTTTGGATAACTGTTCACTTCTCTGTGTAAATTGGATACAAAATTATCGTATGTTTTGTTTGGTCTTTCAAGTAAACCAAATGGTTTTAGGGTTCTACCAAAAGAAAGATTTCAAAGGCATCAAGTGAATTGTCCCAGAACTTACCATCACAGGATGACACTTGCAGGTGAATGCTTAAGTCTGATCGGAACAGAAAAGTGTGTGAGAACAGAGAAGGGGGAAGGTGAGAGGATTCTGAACCACCCAGGGTGGAGGCAGGAAAGGAATGAAAAGAAGGCGGTTTTGTCTTGGTTCTGTATGAATATATAAAATATGTGTGCATTTTAAAGAGCAGCTGGGGGATTTTGAATATGTAATGTTTCTCATTTATAAATAATTTAATGATGCCAATTTTTCATTTCTACTACTTCCTTGTCCATATGTAGTAGATATCAGCCTTGGCTGTACATTAAAATCCCCTGGGAAGTTTTTAGATATAAAATAAGATGTTTAGTACCAAATACAGAGCAATTATTAATTCTGGGGGTGGGGTGGAATGTAGCCATATCTGTACATGTGTTTTTAATTTCTGTACATATGTACATATGTGTTTAGATTACTGCTTTATCTGGGTTTAGTGACTGAAGTAAAAATCCTGGATCTGCCCCTTAGTGTATAGGTGAGGCCTCAAAAAAGTTGCTCACTTATCTAAGCCTCTCTTTTTGTAGCAATAAATTGGAGACAACATCCTTTAAGAGAGAATGTAAATTATCTTCCACAAGCCACCATTTATTGAATAGTTTCTATATGTTTGTTAGGTTCTGCTCCACAGAAACCTAATGAAAATATTTGAAACATACATCAAATCTACAGATAGAGTGATGAGAAATAAACATCTGAGATAGCATAGAGTCAAGGGTAAGGAAAGATTTGCAGAGAATAAACAACCATGTTTTGCCTAGTCCCAACTGATATATTTACAATGCAATCCCTACAACCTCTCAGGGAACATTGTGGAAGAAGGGGCAGAAAGATTGTCAGACCCAGAAAACCAGAATGCCTGCTGGTAGAAATGTATTTTAGACATGATCAGGAATTACACCCATGAAGTATTTACGATATGGTTATCTAAACAATACATACATAGCAGGCAAGACCAGTTGACATACCAATGTAAATGGGGTTCCCACTTCTTGATGATAAGCTAAAGGATATCAGTAGATGCTGAGAGAGGGGGAAGTCAGTTTTCTAGAGGGATGAGTACCCTGATAGGTTTATCTAATCCCAAATAGTTAGCCACATGTACACACATAACCACTAAATGGATTCAGTGCATTATATGTGTGTATGTATGTATGTATGTATGTATGTATGTATGTAGGTATGTATGTATGAACAATAATCAAAGAAGAAGATAAGAAATTGAGAGGGAAGAGAGTCATGGGAAAAGTTGGAGGGAGAAAGAGAAGGGTGGAAATGATGTAAATGTAGTACTCATGTATGAAATTCTCAAAAATAAGAATGCCTTTGAAGAAAAATAAAATAAAATTAGTTTGTACTAATGGTTGCACAATTCTGTAGGTAGATTAAGCCAGCAAATCATATACTTCAAAAAGAAACAAAAAGATCTTGGTCAGCTTGGTCAGCTTAAAGAATCCCTTGCCTGAAAAGTTAAGAGATTTCAACACAAAATGTAATTAAAAAGCATAGAACCACAATGTGTAACAGGGTGGGATATGAGAGTAGATTTGTGTAAAAGTTCTGTAATTTTAATAGACAAAATTTAATAAAAACTAGCTCCTTAGTGTGACTGTTCAGAAAGCTGATGTGCTTGAAGATTGAATGAAGAGAAATTTGCAATGTGAGAATGTGAGAGTCGCACAGTCACAATCTTCTTGCCTTGGACTGGATTTAATTTTTGGAATTAATTTCAAATTGGACATGAGGGTGTTGGAGTGATGGAAATATTAAAAAAAAAATATTGGGATAATAAACTGGAAAAAAAAAAACAACAAAAAACATGGACTTATCAGATAAAAATGGAATTAAAATGTGTGCCCCACCCAGGAATTACAAGTTTTTTTGAATAATATATAATTGCCCCATTTTCCCCACGCAGGTTAATCATGTACTCTGCTATATTTGCTATTATCTTCTCTTATCAGTTATTAAATCTACGCTTATCTTCAGCTGAGATTCGTTTCTGCGTTTTCATCTCTTCTCTTCCCTCTCCTCTTTCGATTTCGCTTCCGATCTCCCTCTTTATTTGGTAGTGTCCTGTCCTCTCTACTTCTACTCTCGTCGCGGGTCGAAGTAGATTGCTTCTCTCTCAATGTCTCTTATCTTCATCGTCTCTTCAGAATTCTCCATTACATTCATCCACTCACACACAAATTGATTGGATACTCTGTCTGCCCGTTCTAAGCCTGGGGCACAACGTCCTTCCCTTTGCATTAAAATATTTGGGGTTAATATTGAGAGAAGACTCAAATATATAAGTTATATGAGCTAGTAGAGATAAAGTATGAAAAATTTAAACTGGCTAGGGGGAAACAACAGTATCATAAGAAATGTGTTCAGGAATAATTTTTGGAAGTGAATATTTAATAATTATTATCATTTTTTTTTTGTGGTGTTGGTGTACTTTTTGCATGTGTATTAGTGCACTTGTGTTGTCAAGACCTGTGAGTCGGAGTGTGTCAGTCCCCTGGCTGAGATTTACACCTGGTTGTTAGCTACCTGGTGGTGCTGGGAATTGACCCAGTCCTCTGCAAGAGCAGGTCGATGCTCTTAACCGCTGATCTATCTCTCCAGCCCCAGGAAGGTGAAATTTTTTGGCATATTTTGAGGGCCACAAAGAGGATAGGCAGATATTGGTACGGCAAGGAGGAGGGAGCAACACACCGTGAAACTAAGTGAAAGATTTGATAAGGATAGGCTTGGCTACTCAAGAAAATGAAATAAGTTTTAATTGAAATATTTCAAAAAGTCTATTATGCCTAGCCTCATCCTTTTTTTTAACATTTTTTTTTTATTGATGCTTTTGTATTTCATACATATTTTCCAATTCAGTTCAGGTAATCTCCCCTTCCCTTCCCCACCCCCACCCCAACCGAGACATGGCATTCTGCCATGACTGTCCTGCAATATCTCTCTCAGTTTTTCTTTTTCCATTTTTTTATAAAGTGATAATCCTAGCCTCATCCTTACTCTTTTAAGCTGAGTATTAAGAGTGAAATATTTAGAAACAACACATTTGGAAGGCACAAGAACATTCTTTTATTTTTTTTTTACATTTTTTTTTTATTGATGCTTGGTATTTCATACATCATTTCCAATTCAGTTCAAGCATATATCCCCTTCCCTTCCCCCCCCCACCCCACCCATCCCATCATGCATTCTGCCAAACGTTTTCTGCACTTTTCCTGCTTTTTTGTTTTGTTTTTTGTGGTGGTACATTTTTTTTAACAATAAGTGATAATTTGTGAGTACAAGCATCCTTCATGTAAAACCAATTTGCAAGCAGTTGTGCCCAAACCCACACAGCTCATGGGTCCCACCATCCAGCAGGGGGGGCTTGTATGTTCAATCAAGTTGATCAAATGAGTGTCCAGTCTATATTGCTGTAGTTTCACCATTCACCCCAATCGCAGCCCTTACATTCTACCACGCCCCCTCTTCCGCAGATTGTTCCCTAGGCTTAGAAAAGGGGCACAGGTGGATGAGAAGCAAAACAGTCTACTTTCTCTGGAGCTGTTGTCTTGGTCTCTAGTCAATTCTGGCTGTTTTCTTTCATGGGCTGCCAGCTTGTCCAGCCATAACCTTTCAATCCTACTAATGAAGCACATGCAATTAGATATATAGGTATTTAAACAGTATAATATATAGCCTTTCGATCCTACTAATGAAGCACACGCAATTAGATATATAGGTATTTAAACAGTACTAATTGTTATGGTAGGTTACTTTGGTATAGACACAGATGTTTGGATGGTATGTTAATCCATGAATTACATTTTCTTCTGTTAAGTATGAGAGGGTCTTCATGTGGTTTATAACATCTCCTAACCATTAGAGGATGTAAGCTTGTGGCATCAGCCGTGGGTTATTCTTCCAAGGAGAGAACTAATAGCCAATTAGATTTGGGATATACAGACATATGGCTGCCATTGCTGCACAGTATTTCCAGACAGATGAGGTGTAGCTGGTGCTGATGGAGGAGTCTTGCTTGACTCAAGGAGACCCATATTTGCTTTATTGGTTTAGTGGCCTTTGGTAACACTCTCTGGCATTCCAGAGACCATCTGTATACTTGCAAGTGTGGTCTCCATACATCTTTCCCATGTTTATATCAGGTCTTCAACAGCAGCGCCTTATCACCTCTCTTCCTGCAGATATCCCAGTTTGGAGGCAAGGAGCCTTTTTTGTGTGTGTGAGTGAACTGTCTGCATGTAGGTTGGTGCACCCGTGTCGTGCAATGCCACAGAGGTCATATGAGGGCGTCGGATTCCCCTGGAACTGGAGGTAAAGATGGTTCTTAGCCACCGTGTGGGTGCTGGGAATCAAACCCAGGCAGTCGGTGCTCTTAACGGCTGAGCCATCATCTCTCCAGCCCCACAAGAACTCTTTTTTTTTAAATTTTATTTATTTCTGTATGTGTATGAATGTACTGTCTGCATGCAAGTCTGTGCACCTGTGTCGTGCAACGATGTGGAGTTCAGAAGAGGGTCTCAGATTCCCCTGGAACTGGAGTTCTCCTGAAATTGGAGCTTCAGACGGTTCTCGGCTGCCATGTGGGTGCTGGGGATCGAACCTGGATCCTCTGTAAGAGCGGTCGGCACTCTTAACCGCTAGGCCATCTCTCCAGCCCCTCCACAAGAACTTTTAAGACACCATAAATCATCCATTATTCAAGTTTCCTTGTCATTCGGCATGTTTCCCTCTAGTTTGTACGTTGACCAACATGCAGAAGTGGGAGAAAATAGCAAAGTTGAATTGAGATTTATTTTTTAGAGGCTCTCTAGGCTCCATTTCTAGTTCTGGTGGCTCAATTATGCGTTTTTAGCATGTGGCATTCAAATGTGAGGCCCAGCATACTTTCAAATTACTATAGGATAAACGTTGCCTTGAGTTCTTTTCAAAATAGTTGAAATCTCAAATGTTTGTCTTGTCTATCTTTTACAAAGATTTAGAGTTTTTACATCATTTGCCACTTTAATTAACAATTTCTTTTTCCTTTCAGCTGTCAATACTATTGATGTTAAGCATTCTTTCTGTGTTTATTAACCATTTATATTTCCTATGATGTTTCTGCATACTAATGACTTTGTGAAATGTGAATTTTCCTAAACATCAATGTTTTTAGAGGCTGCTAAGTTGATTGGTGAGGACTTTCTCTATGATTTCATTTAAGTAAACTTGAATGGTAGCTTTGCTACCAAAAAGAGCTGCAAAGATACTCAACCCCCTGCCCCCAAAATTTAACTAAAAATAGATGCAAAAATTCTTTCTACATCACATACTGTTTTGCAATATGATTTTGTCACTTCTCTTCCTAAGAAATAGAGTTAATTTTCCCTGTCTGGAATTTTTCTGGCCTTGTGATTTACTTTGACCAATAGAAAATGTTAGAAATAATAATGTGAGTTTCTTGCTTAGGCCTTAAATGTTCTGGAAGCTTCTTTCCCTGTTGTTTTGGAAGACTGTCACGATATAATAAAGTTAGGGTTGGAGAAGTAAGTAGTGAGAGACTTGGTGGAGACAGAGAGAAACCACATGGATAGAACCTAGATAGACAGCTAGAACCCAGGTTGTGGACACAAGGCAGAGACCATAAAGTGGATACTTCAGGCCCAATAGAAAAACATGAAACAATTAGGAAATATACTTTTGACCTGCTCAAGATTTAAAATGCACAAACAGACAATAAAATGTTCATACGCTACTTAGTTTTGGAATAATTACTCACATGATAATATATCATTGATACATAGGGATCTTCAAGAACATGGAATTTTTATTGTGCTCATTTGAATTGCTCCCACAGAGAAGTAGGAGTAGGCTTGATCTATATTGTTGTAAAGAGAAAAATAAATCTTAAAGCAGAGGTTACATAGAGGTACATTCTTAGCTGCATTTAAGTACCAATAATTAATACTGCTGGGTGTGGTGGTGCATGCTTTTAATCCCAGTGCTCCAGAGGCAGAGGCACACAGATCTCTGTGAGTTTGAGGCCAGCCTGGTCTATATACTGAGGTCCAGCACAGCTGGAGCTGCAGGGAGATCTTGTCTCAAAAAGAAAACAAGCCCACTGAAACAATAATTGTATATCTAAAATGAATGGATTAATTTTTGAGGTAGTGAGGTAACCATCCCTGAAGTGTTTGTATTTCTAAGGAAGTTGGATAAGCATGGATCAGAGACACTGTAATGATGAGTTTTGAGGAATTTAAATGGCATGATCTGTATAGTTCTTTCAAATCTCATGACTTCCATAGGAAGTGAAAGGGAAGGGGAAATTGGAAGATGGGATTTGTCATCCATAACTATTGCTAATTAATTTTGGGGAGACAAATTTTCATTTTGTGGAATATCATTTTTGTCCCTTCTATTCTTTTACTGTTAATTTTTGAATGAGGGGGTCTAAGTGAAGATAATTGCCAAGATATTGGGAAGCCTTAATTGTTACAAGTATGGCAATTTAAGAAAATACAATGGAGTTACAAATTTATATGCACTATATCTGTAGTTTATTTCCTTCTTTCTGAGAGATGTTCTTATGAATCATATGATTATTTATTTATTTATTTATTTATTTATTTATTTATTTATTTTTTGGTCTATTTTTTTGAGACAGGGTCTTCCTTTAGTCCCAGCTGGCCTGGAGCTCACTATGTAGACCAGGCTGGTCTTGAACTCACAGAAATCCTCCTGTTTCTGCCTCCGAGTGCTGGGCTAAGTATGACTTATTTATAAAGAGAAATAATATGAGGTGTTTGAGAAGTTTTGTAATATAAGTCAATACCAACAACTTTGATGTTTGTACTAATATTACATAAAACTTCATTCAATTTAGTTATGAGCATATATATAAAAATATTTTTATAATTATCCATGCAAAGAAAGAGGACCTACACAAACAAAGGAAATTTTATAAGAAAAGAGAATGATTAAAATAATAATTGTTGGCACAAAATGCACTGACCACCTAGTTTACTACCACTAGACCCTTGACTGACTGCAGTCAGTTGCTAGTAAACTGGGTAGATAAAGAAATTAGGGGGCTGGAGAGATGGCTCAGCAGTTAAGAGCTCTGACTGCTCTTTCACAGGACCCAGGTTTGATCCCCAACACCCACATGTCGGCTAAGAACCGTCTTTAACTCCAGTTCCAGGGGAATCCGACGCCCTCTTCTGACCTCTTCACCATTGTACAACTCGGGTGCACCAACCACAGTACACTCATACACATAAAAATAATAAATAAAATAAAAAAAATTAAAAAAAGAAATTAGATTCTTTGGGCTCATAGTTAATCTGACTGAATTGTTAATTCCATTGAGGAAATTGTTTTAATTGTGAATTATATAGTATAATAATTCTATCCCAGGTTCTCTGCTCCTACTTATCCAATAGATAGCTGCAACGTCTTGTGCCAGTTTCATCCTTGAGGCATGATGGTGAGGATCAGAGTTGATGAACTTCGATGCATTGAGCACCTGGCCACCAGATATGCTTACAACTCTGGCCAAGTGGATATCTACCTCATTAATTTTCCTTCCTTCACTTCAACTACATAGTCTGCATATTACAATGTGATTCTACCCATGGGGCCACTGGTGTCTTCACTACCATTAGGAGGCCAGGGCTCACTTGAAGACCAGAAACATGTCATCATATATGTCTGTTCTGCTTGTGTCTTCAAGTTTGTGGTGGGCATCAGCTATTAGAAATATGATGTTTTTTCGGGCTGGAGAGATAGCCTAGAGGTTAAGAGCACCGACTGCTCTTGCAGAGGTCCCGGGTTTGATCCCCAGCACCCACATGGAGGCTAAGAACCGTCTGTAACTCTAATTCCAGGAGAACTCCAGTTCCAGGGGAATCTAAGACCCTCTTCTGACCTCCGCAGGATTGCACGACACGGGTGCACAAACCTACATGCAGACAGTACATTCATACACATACAAAAATAAATAAAATTAAAAAAGAAATATGATGTTTTTCCAAAATAGTCAGCACTCTCCCAGGCTTAGGCCATCTATGGTAATTAAGGCATCATGGGGTGGGCTTCATTACCACAGTCCCTCCCATCTCTATCTCCCAGAAGAGCATGGACCACCCCTCTGGGAAACTGTGGGGATATGGCCTTAACACTGCTCAGAATATCATTCCTATACACACTGGTGTCACCACAGCTATGTGCAGCTCACTTGCATGGCCAACCATGTGCCCAACCTTAATATATCAGCCTTGGAAAATATGAAAAATATGATGACATTTATGAAGTTGGGAAGGAGACATTGGATACTTCTTTAAAGGGGCATGTTGAGCCACATCCAGGACAAAGTTATCTTCTGTGATTTTAATAAAGTGACATCTACTCTTCTCCCTTGATGCCACTTTGTCAAGTTAATTTCTAGGTATAACAATGAGTTTGGATTCACCACAAAGATGGTGGGCTTCATGGTGCAACATGTTCTTTAAGAAGTAAGAGACAAGTTGTAGAACTTTGTAATAGTCTCCATCTGTTGCAAAAAGAAGCTTCTTTGATTAGTGCTTAAAGTGCTCAGCCCTAAGAGATACATCTACAATGCAACTTCTATAGCTCAGGCTCAGGGAACATTATGGAATAGGCAGAAGAAAGAGCCATAGTTGTAAGATATCTGCTGCTATTTAGTGCATTCTAGACATGATTGGGAAGTTACACTAATGAAATCTCCATAGTATGGTAGTCTCACAAGATCTGCATAATGACAAACAAACTCTTGTCATGACAAGGTGGAGGTGGGAAGTTTCACAGGTTCCCACATTAAAAAGAAGCACTACAGGCAATAAATAGACGCTGAGGGAGAGAACCATCATTTTTCTCCAGGGACTAGCTCTCTGAAATCACAAGTAGGCAGTCCTGCACACAGGTACACAGGAGCACCACTAAATGGGTGGAGTGCATGGAGAGGGAGGGGTGGGAGGAGACATGGGAGGAGGAGTTGCAGGGGGACTGGGAGGGGAGGAAATAATGCAAATACAATAGTCAGATGTGAAATTCTCAAACACAAACAAAATAAGAAAGAGGAAAGAAACTGTGGTATAAGAGGTTGTTCAGTGGTTAAGAGCACTAGCTGCTCTTGCAGAGGACCTGGATTTGTTTCCCAGCACCTGCATGGTGGATAACAACAGTCTATAACTCCAGTTCTCGGGGATCTGGTGCCTTATTCTGGCCTCTGCTAGCATTGGATGATATGGTTGGACCTGCCTACATATAGGCAAAACATTCGTGTGCCCCCCCCTCAAAAATGAAAAAAAAATTAAAAGGAGGTAAGAGACTATCAGGCTAGAGAAATGGCTCAGTGGTTAAGAACACTGACTACTTTTGCAGAAGAGCCGGGTTCAATTCCCAGCAATCACTCATACCTAACAACTGTCCATAACTTCAGTTCCAGGGGATCCTATGCCCCCTTCTGATCTCTGCAGGCATTGTATGACATAATTCCACTTACATCCATGAAGGCAATACACTCACACACATAAAATAATAGTAATAAATAAAACATTATAAAAGAAGAAACTATGCACCACCACCTTTTCCAGAATACATAAGGAAAAGAGGCCCTCAGGAGCTGGAGAGTCCCTTCCTCAACTCAGTTCCTCTGGTACACTAAAAATCTCCCCTTCTCCTTCACACCATTCATCCCAGCCCACCTGAAGAAAGGGAGGGACTCAGAAAGTCCTGCTTCGACATATACCACCTATGAAGTTCATTATACCCAGCCAAAACAAAATTCTGTCCTAGGCCAGGGTTGAACTAATTTTTCTTTTACTTGATATATTTGATGAGTAAGGAAAAAAATCAATAGTGACCAAGTAAACTCAGAGACACAATTACATAAAGGAAGAGAACTACAGGGAGAATTGCCTGGTGATTGGAATATCTGATAATGTCATGAGAGATTTGTTTTGGAATATTTGTCTATCCCATTCAGCCTTTTTCCACCAAGAGTTAGAGTCACTCCCCTGTCCTTAAATCAAAAATGGAGTTGTGACTTACTTTGATGAGCAGATTCCAGCAGGGGTACATTTTGGCTTATAAGAGGACTTGTGCCTTGTGCATTCTTATAGAAGCCAGTAGCCCGATAAGAAGTAGGAGAAGCAAGACTTGTAAGGAGTCACATGGAGTGAGACATATCCCAGGGCAATCCCTTGGTATTCTAGGCATCTCATCTAAGGTCCTTGACATATAAGGAAGAAGTCACCCAGAATGTTCCAGCCAGGACTGATTTCATGGGAAAGAGGGCCTTCCCAGCTGAACCCAAACTAAATGGAAGAATTCGGGGTTTCAGTTTGGCAAGAAATCATCATTTTAGGCAAATACATTTTAGAGTGGTTTTAAAATGCAATGCACATAACCACCTGGAGAGGTTAGAACTTGAGTAGTAAGTTTATTGGGGTTTTGAGAGGGGTTGAGATGGAAGAGAGGTTAAATTCAAGGTAGAGAAGTAGACCAGAAGCAGATGTACTTTCTTGTACATCTTCTCTTTGCAAAATTTCTATCAGAAACACCAGCTTCGGGGGGGGGGGGGGGGAGACATTACAAGATTATATTAAGCGTACAGATTTGCTTCCTGTTGTCGACTGGCCATTCTAATTTTTAAAAAGTATTTTATTTATTATGTGTGTATGAGTGTATTGCTTGCATGTATGCACTTGCACCCATGTGGCGAAATTCCCGGGAGTTCAGAAGAAGGCCTCAGATCCCCTGGAACTAGAGTTATAGATGGTTGTTAGCTGCTATGTAGCTACTGTGAATCAAACCCAGGTCCTCTGCAAGAGTAGTCAGTGCTCTTATCCACTGAGCCATCTCTCTGGCCCCCCATTCTAATTTTTGAATTGAGACTCTTTTGGGGTTCAAAATGAGTATAGAATTTTCTTTTATCTCAAAGTGAAGAGAAAATTTAGGAACTTCAAGGCATTTTTCAATCATAGGTAGAGGACTAAAAGCCTACATTATAAAGGGTCAGTAGGAAAATAATAAGTTAACAATAAAGGTGAATTTTTGTGATTTCATGATTTATGTTTCATGAATTGACTTTTAAATATCCACATTCTTCCAGATCTTATAGGCAGTGAAAAATTCCCAGTGGTTAGGAATGCTTGCTCCTGACCTTGGCTGCTCTTCCATCTCTCCAACATCTGAACATCCACCTGTCTATTTTAAATGCAGCAGCAGATAACTGAATCACTGGACATGTTGGTACTTGGCTAGTCGGTTTATTGGCAGGGATGGGGGACCACGAACTTTATTTCACTGTTGAAGATGCTGGAGGGAAATTGTGTTCAGGTCACACAATTAGCCAACAAGATTCCAACCTAGGGCAACCTGGTACAGGTGTCATCAACTTTACCACAACCCTAACATTGCCTGCCTTTATAAATTTCTCTTAGTGACTCCTTTAGGCAAGGCCTCACTGTCTCTCGTACTGGGCATTACACAATTGTTCATCATCTATTAAAGTTAATAGGGCAAAATACATGATTTTTTTCACATCATCATTATTTTTAATATGGAGAACATTCAAAGGCATATAACAGAAATTGTGGTAATCTGGAATGTTCTGAGCTAATTCTTGGAATTTGATATCTCAATCCTACCCTATCTTTTACCCTGACTCGTGGGAGGCCTGAATAAATTACATGCCTTGGAGAAAGGCTGGAAAATAGTGCCAAACACTGGTTTCTGGTGATCTGTGTCTTTCTTTCTAAACCTCAGTGATAGACCCTAGTGAAAGACTGGACTAGAAGCCTAAAGAGTTTCTACCAACTTCAAAAGACCAAGGGCACCTTAATTCCCACCTGTATTTCAGAAGAGATAAGGAAATGATCCTTTCCCTTTTACTACTTAACAAGCACAGGCTGAGTGCTACCTGCCACATTACTATATTGAGCAATAGAAACACATGTTATGCAGAACAAGTCCAGAATCTCATTTAGATTGAGGATGGGGTGAGGATGGTAAGTGAATGATGCAGGGGTATGGAAGAATTTATGGGAGAATGTCTCTGAGACCTTAGAGGTGGACAGGAGCTAGTCACATTAAGGATATGTTCACAGAGGGGAAAGTAAGTGAAGTCTGGAAGTCAAGATGAAGTCTAACTTCAAGTGTGAGAGGTGCTAGACCCTGGTGATGAAAATGAAGCAAATGGTACATTAGGCTCTTGAGGCCTGGAGACAGCCTTAGAGACTTTGACACATGTGAGGGCCATCCTTCCTCTTATTTTTTGAGACAGTAGCTCAGTATGTAATCCAAGTTGTGATCCTCTTGCTTCAGCCTCCTGATCTCTGGAATTACCTATGGTATCTTTTTGATCACTTAACCTCCATCCCCATTATATTTGGTTCCAGTAGCCAAGTGCTAGAGACGTCACACAAAATTGGCCAGTCAGGGTATGTATCTTAAAGATTTGAATCTTAATTATACTGAATGAAGGGCAGAGAACCACTAAAGCCAATTCATTCTGTTATCTTCACATGGGAAGTAATTTCTGTAAGGTTCTAATTGAGCTTCATGTGGTCATTGGCTCTCTTGCCCTTCTCAAGGCCTGCTTATTGAGCCTTTAGGTGTTTTTGTAATTTATTTTTTTTATTTTTCTGTATATATTTTGTACAAGATTATCAAATCTAGATCCGTGTCCCCCACCCTATCCCCCTACCCCACCAGAGCTCATGTATTCTGCCAAACATGCTTTTCATCTCTTTCTCAGTCTTTCTCAAAATTCTCCATGTGGAAGTTGACTGTTTTGAGCAGAAGTTCATTGTTTCAGTCAGTTCTTTGATGCAGTCCTTTTTGTTGTTGTAGTTGTTGTTGTTTCCAATATGCATTACTACCAACTGCTTGGACAAAAGCTCAAGGGGCCATGCACAAGAAAAACTTACAACTAGGTAATTGGCACTAGCATCCACAGATGAGGGATACCATTTGTCGTTTGTTTTTCTGGGACTGTGTTACTTCACTCAGCATGGTGTCTTCTAGCTCCAGCCATTTTCCTGCAAAGAGCCTTCAGTTTTAAGAGGTAGTTTGGTCTGAAGCTAGCCAGGATTGATTTCTGTGACTTGTGACTGAAAGAAGTGTGAACAGGTTAAAATCCTAGATCAGCAACAATCAAAATAGATTAAGAAGCCAGTGATGTTGACCTTTAGAGGCTAGTGTGGACCAGGCATGATCTAATTTATTTTTTAAAAATCACTCTGTTCTCTATGCTTCCTTTTTGACCTTTCCTCTTTCTCTCATAAACTATTCTGAATGCATTCTCAAGTTCAGTTGAGAAAGGGTATACTTGGGCTTGGGCAGGGAAGTTACAGAAAATGAGACACAGGGGATGTCTGCTTATTTGTAATGGCCTACTGTAGGCAGGAGTCAAGAACTTGACAGCCTGTTCTCTCCAGTACCATCTTCCAGCAGATTTGGTTCTGATCTGCTTTATCCACTGAATGGAGTAATAAACAATGGATCTGTTCATGCTTATTGACTTTACTTGCTTAAAACTAATTCCACAATTTAATTTACGGTCTTATAATTTGGCCAAACAGATCAGTATTCTTCTTTATGAACAGAATGAAAAGCCTTAAGCTTGGTTCACCTTTGTGGAAGGAATGAAGGATGGAATGAGATGAGGTATTCATTGTTTTTTAAAGCCAAAATATAGCCTCTGCCAACCCATGAAAGGAGACAGCCTGAACTGATCAGAGTCCAAAACGACATCTCCAGAGTAAGTAGACTGTTTTGCTTCTCACCCACTTGTGCCCTTTTCTAAAGCCTAGGGAAAAATCTGTGGAAGAGGGGGCATGGTAGAATGCAAGGGCTGAGATGGGGTTGAATTGTGAAACTACAGCAATATAGACTGGACATATATTTGATCAACATGATTATACATACAAGCCCCTCCAGCTGGATGGTAGGGACCTTAGGCTGTGTGGGTTTGGGCATAGCTGCTTGCAAATTGGTTTTACATGAAGGATATTTGTATTCATTACTTATTACTTATTGTTAAAAAAGTCAAATTAAAAAAAGCCTCTGAAAAATCATAATAATTGGCCAGCCTTGAGTTCATCTTTCTGCTCTTCTGTTTTTCTATGCTTGCTATGAGGCAATTTTTTCTATGATTCTAGGGTTCCTCAACCAGCTAGTTAAATTTCTGAGTGTTCCTGGGAAATGTTACAGTAAATAGTCTTAATGAAATACAATCCATGGCTGAGGCTATGGAGGAATTAGTGGTGCAGAAGAATTTGTCCCTTTAGCAAAAAAAAAAAAAATTGTGATTGTTGAGCTATTTGGACTGAGATATATGACACATAGACTTCTTTGGTAACCTAGATAGAGGGTTGTCCCAAATGGGTTGGAACCCTGAGAAGAAATACTCATTTAATTTTTGCTGAAGTTCCAAAATTGGGCAGAGAGATGATTTAAGTAGAAATCATCTGGGTCAATGGTTTCTAAAGTGTTCCTAATTGTAGAACAATTTGTTTCAGTGGACTCTGTATTAGTCACTTTTCTTGTTGCTGTGACAAATGCCCGATAAAATAAACTTAAGAAAGGAAATGTTATTTTGGCTCACATTTTGAGGGTAGAGTCCATCACTGCAGGGAAGGCATGGTAGTGAGAGCTTTTCTACCTGTATTTGCAGGAGTGTGAGGCAGTTGGTCACACTGGATCTGCAGTCAGGAAGCAGAGAAAGAGGAGTGATGTTCACTTTGTTTCTCAGTTTTCATTTAGCTTGGGACCCCAGCCCATGAAATGGTGGGTCTTCCCTTGTCAGTTAAAAATCTTTGGACACACCTTTACAGAAACACCCAGAGATTTCTCTCATAGGTGATTTTAAATCCCATCAAGTTGAAAATAAAAATGAAATATCGCAGATAGGTATAAGCAACATTTAGATATTGGACAAGATGTCTAGGTGAAGTAGGAATAGGAACTCATTACTAATTCCATTTATAGATAATCTTAGGTCAAATTAGGGCCCTAAATTAAGTCTTTGTGAACATTGAGGAGATAGAACACGCTACCCTGATAATGGTTAGTAGAAGGGGAAATTGTGGTTGGGACTGTCATTCTTCTTAGGTGACTGAAGTACCATAGAGCCCTCGGAGATTGCCCTTCATCAACTTTATTTCCATATCTTCCAGGTGGGCAATAGAATTTCCAATCTAATCCCTGTATTATATTTCCTGGCAATTTAGCAGCTTTCTCCTCTCATGCATAGGATGGCCTCAGTTAGAGTACAGTGTTAACTTTATAGAAGGCATCTAGTTCGATTGTTCCATTTTATTTATATTTTTATCAAGTTTTGTGCATTTCTTATATCTTAAACACATTTAGATCTCCATCTCCCATCTAAATCCACTGTATTTAATGTGTTCTGTCATATATATTAAGGACTATGGTCAAGCATTTGTACTGTGATGTCCCTCCATGTGAGTTCATCCACCGGAGTTCAGTCAGCCTATCTATAGTCACTCTGTTGAAGAAGATCAAATCTCCCTCACCCTGAAGTAATCAGTTGCCAATAGTTCCTTGACTAAGTGGGGCCTTCTGCCGATTTCTCCAGTTCTAAGCTAGATTTTTGTCTGCTTGAGTTTTTTCCATGGATCTTGCACATGTTGTCACCATTGTTGCAATTTCATATGAGCAAGATCCCAGAGGCATGAAAGCCTCTGTTTCCTTATGCTCATACACCAACTCTGTCTCTTACACTCTTTCCACACCATCTTCCACAATGGTCCTTGAGCCATGGATGGTGAGGTTAAATATAGGATTCCTGTCCAAGGACACACACTGTGCAGTCTCTTATTCTCTAAAACTTAGCCAGTTATGATCTTTTATTCACATTTCAGAGGAAGCTTTGCTGCTGAGAGTTGAAAGGTGTATTAGTATTCTGTCTACCCCTTATTCTGCTATGTTCAATGACCCTTAGATGTACAGGCTCAACTCTAGATGTATCATTGAGGGCTGGACATCTCTCAGACATATATTCTCCGTGTGTGTGTGACCAGTTGTGGAACTTTGTAATAGTCTCTATCTCTTGCAAATAGAAGCTTGTTTGATAAGTGGTGTAGAGTATACTTGTATACAAATATAAGGATCCCGATCTGATATTTCCCAAGACCAGCTGAAGAGCAGGAAGGTAGGTAGGAACTGGGTACTTCAGCAAGGCTGATTGTTGATTGATTTAATTTAGTTAATCCAGTTGTCTTTGGCTTAATTGACTTTTGTGGCTGTGGGGGCGGAGTTATCCTCCCAGCTGGTATAAAAGCTAGGGTTGTGTGAGTCTTGAGATCTGAGATCTCCCAAGACCAGCTGAAGTGCAGGAAGGTACGTAGGAACTGGGTACATCAGCAAGGCTGATTGTTGATTGATTTAATTTTGTTAATCCAGTTAGTTGTCTTTGGCTTAATTGGCTTTTGTGGCTCTGGGGGCGGAGTTATCCTCCCAGCTGGTATAAAAGGTAGGGGTGTGTGAGTCTTGAGTTCTGAGATCTCCCAAGACCAGCTGAAGCCCAGGTACTGGGGCGCAGGCTAAAGAGCACCCCCCCATGCCTGCCAACTGGGATTACGAAGGCATCTGAAGGAGGCAAGCAAAACAAGCTTTCAACACAGTGAAGAGGCATCTGGAACTCACATTGGAATACAGGCAAGGAGAAGCCCATATGCCAGGAACACGAAGAAGAGACAACATGGGAAAGAGGCAGGATAATCCCGCACCAAGCTCTACCAACCCTATGGAAGATTCCTAAAGTGGTATTCCCCTGGGGATGGCCCAGGACACAGATATCAGAAACACAATTGTGAACATACTTAAAGAACTACAAGATTATCAAGAGCAAATCAAAGAATTAAGAAAAGAGAATGAAGAACTCAAGAAGGACCTAGAGAGAGAGAATGACAAACTCCAGAAGGAAGTAGAAACACTGAAAAGATCCCATGCTGAAAAAGATAAGGAAACCAACCAGGGAAGAAAAGAGCTACAGAAAGAGATTGAGAAGCTCCAAAAGGAAGTAGAAATACTAAAGAAATCAGAAGAGGAAATGAAAAAGGAAATGAAACACTCATCCAATCAAGAGGAAAGGAATGGAAAAAGCCTCAGAAGCAGAATGGAGGAAGCAGAACAAAGAATATCAGACCTGGAAGATAACAGAGAACAACTAAAAACCTCAAGTAAAGATTATGAAAAATTTAAAAATACACAAAAGTGGAACAACCAGGAACTGTGGGACACTATGAAAAGATCAAACCTCCGCATCATAGGAATAGAGGAAGGAGAAGAATCCCAAGAGAAAGGTATTGATCAGATCTTCAACAGAATAATAGATGAAAACTTCCCCAAACTAAAAAAAGACAAACCAATACAAATACAAGAAGCACATAGAACTCCAAACAGACAAGATCAGAAAAGAAATTCTCCACGCCACATCATAGTTAAAATGCTAGACACCCAAAACAAAGACAAAATCCTTAAAGCCACAAGAGAAAAACAACAAGTGACCTATAAGGGGAAACCTATCAGAATTACAACTGACTTCTCAATGCAAACTATGAAAGCAAGAAGAACCTGGAGCAAAGCATTCCCAGTGTTAAGGGACAATAGATGCCAACCCAGGTTACTATACCCAGCAAAAATGTCAATTATAGTTGAAGGAGAGAGAAAAACCTTCCATGACATAAACAACTTGAAAGAATACATGTCCGGAAAACCAACCCTTCAGAGAATACTTGAAGCAATTCAAAGGACAGAAGAAAGGAGCAACCATCCCCAGGCACCTAGAAGAGAAATCAATAAAAGCATAACTGCAGACGTAGAAACCTAAACCCAAACCACAAATGGATAATAAGGCCAAAGGAAGCAACATAAACCTATCAGTCATAACCTTAAATATTAATGGACTAAATTCCCCAATCAAAAGACATAGACTGGGAGATTGGATTAGGAAACAGAATCCATCTATATGCTGTGTATAAGAAACACATCTTACCTTCAAGGACAGGCACCACCTTAAAGTGAAAGGATGGAAAAAAATATTCCAAGCAAACAGTACCAAAAAGAAAGCAGGTTTTGCTATTTTAATATTACACAAAATAGACTTCATAGTAAAAGAAATCAGAAGAGACAAAGAAGGCCATTACATTTTTATCAAAGGAACAATTCACCAAGAAGATTTCACAATTATGAATATATATGCACCAAACTCTGGTGAACCAAACTTTTTAAAGACAATTCTCCAGGACCACAAGTCACACACTAACCCCAGTACACTCATAGTAGGGGACTTCAAAACCCCACTGAGTCCTTTGGACAGGTCAACAGGACAAAGAATAAACAGAGAGACATCTGAACTGAACGATATGATACACCAAATGAACCTCATAGACCTCTATCAAATATTCCACCCTAATACCAGAGAATACACTTTCTACTCAGCACCCTATGGAACAATCTTCAAAATTGACCACATACTGGGACACGGAAGAAACCTCCACAAATACAAAAAGATTGAAATAATTTCATGCATTCTATCAGACCACAGTGCAACAAAGCTCAACATCAACATCAGGCTAAGCCCTTCTACCTACAAGAACACATGGAGTCTAAACAACACACTCTTGAATAATGAATGGGTCAAGGAAGAGATAAAGAAAGAAATAAAAGCATTCCTGGAATTGAATGAAAATGACAATACAACACAAAAAAAACCTATGGGATATCTTAAAAGCAGTCCTAAGAGAGAAGTTTACAGCTCAGGGTGCCTACATTAGAAAAACAGAAAGAGCACAAGTGAATGATCTAACACTGCAACTAAAAGCACTTGAGAGGCAACAACAGATGAACTCTAAACGCAACAGACAGGAAGAAATAAGAAAAATCAGAGCAGAATCCAATGCAATAGAAACAAAGAAAACAATACAAAAAAAATCAATGAATCCAAAAGTTGTTTCTTTGAAAGAACAAACAAGATAGACAGACCTCTAGCCCAGTTAACCAAAAGAAAGAAGGAACAACTCCCAATCAATACAATCCACAATGAAAATGGAAATATCACAACAGACAAGGAAAAGATCCAGAAAATCATACGGGAATACTTCAAAAACCTATACTCTACCAAGTTTCAAAACCTAGAAGAAATGGATGAATATCTTAAATCATGGGAATCACCAAAGCTCAACCAAGAAGAGATCGACCACCTAAACAGACCAATAATACATGAAGAAATTGAAGATGTAATAAGAAAACTCCCAACTAAAAAAAGCCTAGGCCCAGACGGTTTCACTGCAGAATTCTATAAAACATTTCAAAAAGACCTACAACCATCAGTACTGAAATTGTTTAGAAGGATACAAACAGAGGGCATTCTCCCAAATTCCTTCTATGAAGCCAGCATCACTCTATTACCAAAACCAGGCAAAGATATAACTAAAAAGGAGAATTATAGATCCATCTCACTAATGAACACAGATGCCAAATTTCTAAACAGGATACTGGCAAATCGCATACAGACCCACATCAAGAAGATCATCCATCATGACCAAGTTGGAATCATACCAGAGATGCAGGGATGCTTCAACATATGAAAGTCAATAAACATCATCAAACACATAAATGGAATGAAAAACAGAAACCACACCATCATCTCAATTGATGCTGAAAAAGCCTTTGACAAAATCCAGCATCCCTTCATGCTTAAAGTCCTAGAGGGAATTGGATAGAAGGGATCATTCCTCAATGTAATCAAAGCCATATACAGGAAACCCACAGCCAATATCATCCTAAATGGGGAAATGACAGAAACATTCCCTTTAAAGGTAGGAACTCGGCAAGGCTGCCCCCTGTCACCACTCCTCTTCATTATAGTCCTGGAAACACATACTAGAGCAATGAGGCAAGAAAAGGAGATTAAAGGAGTACTAATTGGAAAAGAGGAAATCAAGCTATCCCTATTTGCTGATGAGATGATTGTTTACTTATGGGATGCTAAAAACTCCACCAGAAAACTCCT
>VZQC01004035.1:252260-301411 GCA_009823505.1 Rhizomys pruinosus | reverse complement strand
AAATATATATATATATATATATATGTTATATATATATATATATATATATATATATATATATATACCAAATATCAGGATCTATACTTGGTATACAGTTAATATGAGAGACAACAGAGATAGTGTTTCCTCTAGGATCTATGACCTCTCCAGCCATGTGTATTGGCTATGTTTTCAGTGTCACCCATTAGTTTCCTCCCATTCAGCGGGCTTTAAGTCCAGTTAGGTAGTTGTTGATTTCCCCCTAGATAAAAGTGCCAGTACTGCACAATAGAGATAGATTTTCCAGCTCAGAAATGTAGATTTCAATGCCATCTCTGTGCTTTATTGTTAACTTAGGAAACTTATATTCCCTCTCTGGGCATCAAAGTCCTCATTTATAAAGGAGAAAGTTTAGTTAATTGTATTATTTTGCACATTTGTACCTTAAATTCTCTAGATTCTGAACCAGTAGGTAGAGGAAGGGAGGTGAAAAATGAAAGGCTGAGTCCCTATTCTTGTTTAACTCAGACAGCTTACTGATGTCTGTATGTTGTATTTCTCCCCCAGGAATACATTTGAACATGTTCCATGACTGGGAATGTTTATAAAATATTGGCCTAGATAGTCTCTAAGATTGCTTTAACTCTTAAAATTTTGGAGTCTGTGATCTATGGTTTCTTCTAAAACTCTTTTAGTAATAGTTTGGTAACAACATGTATAGTAACACAAAAGTTTAGGTAAAAAAATCATCTCTCATTTCATACATATGCTACAGTGAGGTTAAATGCATCTTCATATTAGAATTCTGGTCCAGACAAGATAGTGTTAACATACTTCTAGATGTTCTTAGATATGGACAACTCTAAACCCAGAAATACTGAAATTGGAGAATCCTGGAAGGTGGTAAAAGGAAAGTGAACTGTTCTGGAACCATGGAGTTAGAAGAACAGTATTGTGCTGAGCGTCTTATGTCCTCTCATCCAAGAAGAGACAGTGATGAGATTGGTGTTTCTATATCCTCAACATAACAAGGGAATGAAACCTACATAGGCCTGCCATGTTCCGGGATCAGATGGAAACACTTCTGGCAATGCCAACTAAACATGCAGCCACCTGTTTCATGAGCAGCACTGCAAATGACAAATGATCTAAGGAAGTGTTGTCCTATGCTGTGCAGCTTTCTCTCCTTTAGAGAAAAAAACAGACACAAGCATAAGTGACCCAACATACCAGGAAGCCTCTTGATCCCTGTTGACCAAGGACTCCTTATCCCACCCAGACATACTTTGCTGCCCTGACTGAGAAAATACCTTCTACCCTATCAGACAGGATGCAAATGAAAAAATTAAAAATCTCAGCTAAGAAATAGAATATATATTTTATGGAAGAGGATATGTGGATGATGAATAGCATAGAAAAGATGTTCATATCATCCAACAGGGAGCTTCAGATTAGAACTAAAGTGACATATTTCTATACAGCAATCACAATGTCTAAAATAAAACTTAGTGGGAAAATTAATCCCTGGTATCAGAGCGAAATGTATTAACTCAAAAACCCAGTGAAAAATACACATACAATATCTCACCATGAGTAAATGTGTACCTGAAAGCTATATAAAAGAAAATGCAGTGCTGGACAGGAGAAACCTCCCTTCAAGTTGTTGGTCAAGGTAGTCCAAGAGACTCCCAATATAACACAGACTATTGCCATAGACCTTGATAAACTCCCAGATCTTGAAGGTAAGACCATGTTACTGAAGACAGGACATGCTTTGGACATAAGACTTTGAGCAATGGGTCTGGATTTGATATGTAAGCCTCCTCCCTGAAGACTAGATCTGATAGCTATTCTAGAGGCTACTGAGAAGGTTGATAAGGGAGCCATGCGTGATGGTGCATGCCTTTAATCCTAGCACTTGGGACATAGAGGCAGGCAGATCTCTGTAAGTTCAAATCCAGCCTTGTATACATAGCAAGCTCCCAGCCAGCTGGGAATAAAGGGAGACCCTGTCTCAAAAAGACAAAAAAAAAAAAAATTAAAAAGAAGTCGATAAGGGAGAAATAGCAATGTTCCAACCCAGCCATAAAGCCTAATAACCACAACAATAGCCACAACAAAATATCTCTATTGGTGCAGTAGCGGAAC
This sequence comes from Rhizomys pruinosus, assembly GCA_009823505.1. Taxonomy (NCBI): domain Eukaryota; kingdom Metazoa; phylum Chordata; class Mammalia; order Rodentia; family Spalacidae; genus Rhizomys; species Rhizomys pruinosus. Next base: position 299,284 of record VZQC01004035.1, on the reverse strand, counting down.
TTTTATCTAGGGGGAAATCAACAGCCATCTAATTGGACTTAAAGCTCTCTCAATGGGAGGGAACCCATGGGTGACACTGTAATCATAGCCAATATACATGGCTGGAGAGGTCATTGATTCTAGAGGAAACCCTATCTTGGTTATGATCTATACAAATGTAATTTCTTACTGTACGCTAAAAATGAATCCTTATATTTGTATACAAGTATACCATACGCCAGTCATCAAAGAAGCTTCTATGCTTCTGACTTATCTCCATTAAGGATGAAGTTGGCTGTGGGTTTCTTGTATATAGCTTTGATTACATTGAGGAATGATCCCTCCAATCCAATTCCCTCTAAGACTTTAAGCATGAAGGGATGCTGGAAATTTTTGCTGGGTATAGTAACCTGGGTTGGCATTTATAGTCATTTAGCACTGGGAATACTTTGCTCCAAGTTAGTCTGGCTTTCATAGGTTGCACTGAAAAGCCAGCTGTAATTCTTAAGGGTTTCCCCTTATATGTAACTTGTTTTTCTCTTGTGGCTTTCAGAATTTTGTCTTTGTTTTGCTCATCTAGGTTTTAACTATGATATGGCATGGGAAGTTTCTTTTCTGACCTTGTCTATTTGGAGTTCTATGTGCTTCTTGTATTTGTATGGGTTTGTCTTTTTTTCAGTTTGGGAAAATTTTCTTCTATTATTCTGTTGAATATCTGATCAATAGCATTCTCTTAACATTCTTCTTCCTCTGTCCCTATGATGTGGAGGTTTGATCTTTTCATGGTGTCCCATGTTTCCTGGTTGTTCCACTCTTATGAGGGATTAAAGATGGCTGAAAAACATCTTAAAAAGTGTTCAATGTTGCTAATAATTAACGAAATGTGAATTAAAACCACTTTAAGATATCATCTCCCTCCAGTAAGACTTGCTAGGATCAAGAAAACAAATGATACCAAATGCTGGAGAGGTTTTGAGGCTGTGGGGAAAGAGGAACACTCATCCACTGCTGGTGGGAATGTAAACTTGTACAACCACTATGGAAAACAGTGTGGAGAACCCTTAAGAGACTAAAAATGAGCTTGCCACCTGACCTAGTCATACCACTCCTGAGTATATACCCTCAAGACTCACCCCACTGTAGAGATACATGCACAGCCATGTTTGTTGCATCTCTCTTCACAATAGCAAAGAGCTGGAACCAAACCAAGTGCCCCTCAACTGACAAGTGGATAGCGAAAATGATGTACATCTACACAATGGAGTTCTATGCAGCAGTAAAGAAAGATGACATCATGAACTATGCAGGTAAATGGATGGAACTAGAAGATATTATGTTGAGTGAAGTATCACAGTCCCAGAGAAACAAACCATGAATGGTATCTCTTATCTGTGGATGGTAGCACCAAGTACCTAGTTGTAAGGCAAACTAAGCAATGTTAATGTTATGTTCCTCATGATCTGAAAACAACTGTGCTCTTATATTGTGAATCCCTTACCAGGTTATAGAATTAAGCTACCATTTATTTTCAGACTTATGCAGTTTTTGTATATGGGTGGAGGGCATGTATGCATAAAATCAAAAGAATGAGGGGAAAAAACCTAGTTTGTCATGACACTGTGTCTAACCACAATATTTATCTTATGGGAGTGCTTAGTATTTCTTATACAAGGCTGCTTGAACTTTTGTCAAAGCCTTTTCAAAAATATTATACAGTAGTTAGAAGTATCAGACTGGTGTAACTTAGCCTTTCTGGCTGCTTAACAACCATACTTAATGCCCATACCATTTTGGCCAAGGGTCCTAAGGGATAACTTTGTTTTTTGCCTTCACAGGTCAATTAAGTGCCAGGGGACTATGCATGGGGGCATCTTTTGAAATGTCCTACAAATGCGAGTCTCCAGTCTTCCTGTGCAGGGAGGTCTTGGAGATCCACTAATGGAACTTCAGCCAGTGTCCAGCCTATAAAGACAAAAGTTTGCTCATGCTTTCAGAAAGGGAAGCTTGGTCTAGCAGGACCTGACTTTGTCCTCCAGTCGATGGAACTGGTAAATGAAAAGCTAAAAGAACCCAGAGGCTTCCTCCTCCCCCCAGAAAAACCGAGGACCAGATCTTCAACTGACCTTGAGAAAACAAAAACCTTGGTTAATCTGGGTTAACAGTGTGGCCTTAAGCATCCAAAAGGAAAGTAAAACTAGAAATAAATAGTTATTAAGGCCTGAAAAATTGTACTTCAGGTATAAAACTTGAGATCTTAGTAAAAAGACAAAAAAAAAAAAAAGAGCACAGTTGTTTTGCCTGTCTTACTGGCAAATGCAGCTACCCTGTGGCTGCCACTGCTTTTGCCATCCTTCAAAGACATGAGACACAGCTTTTCAACTTCCAATATGGGCTGAAGACTCTTGTCTCTCCAAGAATCCTCCAAATCTTCAGTGCCAGAAAGGGACTGATGAGACATCTGGCTTGTGATTGAGCTACTACTGGGGTTTCAGCCTCTTCAGAGTATTGATTGTCATTGTTGGACTACCCAGACTGTATCATGGAGACCAGTACAGGAGGATCCAGACAGTATGTGGTGCTTACTGGACCTCAATTGGTGGCCATGGGAAGGGAAAACCCCAGTGTGGAGCACAAGGGCAGGACTGATGTTTGTTTGGGCTTGCCAAGGAGGAGACTTCAAACATGACATCTTTCAGCCTAATTAAAAAAAAAGAAATCATAAGCTGAAGATTTTAAAAGATATATGTGGCATGCATATAGGCATATTTTGGAGTGATGCAGATTGGAAGGAACAACAACAACAACAACAACAACAAAAAGACTGGGTCAAAGAACCAACTGAAACAGTGAACTTCTGCTCAAAACAGTAAACTTCTGCATCAAAAATTTTAAAAGAGACTGAGAGAGAAAGTTGAAAAACATGTTTGGTAGAAGGCATGAGTTCTGGTGGGGTGGGGGGCAAGGAAGGGGGAATGGGTCTAGACATGATTGGATATTTTGTATGAAATGCACAAAGGTTCAATAAAAATTGACTTTGAAAAAAAAGAAATGAAGAAACAGAAAAATTAGTATGTTGAAGAGGTAAAAAAAAAAAAAGGAAAAAGGATTGTGTTTTGCTGGTTAGTTTTTATGAACTTGGCATAAACTATAGACGTCTTGGAAGAGAAAGCCTCACCTGGGGAATGACCTCCATTGGAGTAGGATATTGCCATATCTGTGAGGCATTTTAAATAGCTAATTGATGTGGGAGGGCCCAGACAATTTTGGGCAGTGCCATCCATGGGCAGGTGGGCCTGGACTGTATAAGAAAGGGAGTTTAGCAAGGCAGAGGAAGCAAGGCAGTAAGCAGTGTTCCTCCACGGTCTGTTTCAGTTCCTGGCTCCAGGTTGCTGCTTGGCTTCCCTGGTTGATGCACTAGAACCTGTAACATATAATAAACTCTTTCTTCTCCAAATTGCTTTTTGTTAAAGTGGTTTATCACAGTAATGGAGAAGGAAACTAGGATAAAACCACACACACACACACACACACACACACACACACTGTATGACTCTGAATAAGTAGATCGTATGAATGTTACCACCATGGTTGTTCCATTTTGCTATGGTTACATAAGATGTTACTATGGGCGGGAGCTGGGTAAAGGATATACAGGGATCTTCTCTGCTATTTCTTAAAACTGCATTTAAATCTACAATTATTTCAAGGAAAAAATTACAGGAATGATGGCATTTCAGAAAGAAATAAGTCTGTGGTGTACACTCACATCTATCCTAGGAAGACATATTCCCAGGGAGTCTGGCTGCTGTGGGTTCTTGGAGAGGACAGTGACTATGGAGAGCTGTTGGTTTCCTTGACAGAATGTGAAATGTAGCCTGCCAAGCTTTCCTGTTCCTGAAGAGGGCCCTTAAGTACTGAATGTTCTTTATTTAAATTTGAAAAATGAGGTAGCCTGCTTTTGTTGGGGCCTGCCACTAAAGGAGACTGCAATTAGTGAAGTATTTTCAGGACCTTGAGGGAGGGTTCTTTCCCCTTAGTTATACTAGAGCCAGGATGTATTAATTGCCCTTTTGTAACAAGTGACTTGACAGACACTTTTGTCTTCACTATGGGTGCGGAAAAAAAACAACTCCAAACAGCACAGCAAAGAAGTAAAACCCTTCCAAGAAAGGGTGTTTTGAATATAACTTTACATCATTGATGGAATTTAATTATATATGAGCACTTAAGTTTAGCACATTTTAGCCAATATTTACACTTCTGATTTTAGGTTTCTTTAATATATTTGCTCAGTATTACAAATATTTTTCTTTTTCTTTTAAAACAAAGTCTGTAGAGAAGTTCCTGCTGCAAGTGAAGTCTGACTTTGGGAGACAGATAGGGATGACAAAACTTTCAGGGTTGTTGAAAGTTGGTGTGCCTGGGTGACAAGGCAGTGATAAAAGAATACTAATGGATACTATAGTGATTAACCCAGAGCTCTCTTCAGAGCCAACAGAAATATGAGTATACCTCAGTTGATCAGACTATTTTGGCTGTTGATGGCCAGTGACTGGCCTCAATTAGGAGCAACTTTGAGGGGCCACATTCACTCTAGAGAGGATTGGCTGGGGTCTCAGTTATAATTCCCTTGTCAGGCAGTTTTACATTCTTCATACATTTATGGACACACTTCTTTCCATCTCTCTAAATAAACTATTTTGGAGAGAAATTTCCAAAGAGTCCAATGAAAGACAATATATTTCCCTAGTTATCCATGAGGGAATTATTTCTAGGATCCTCTGAAAATCTTAAAATTCACAAAAGTCAAGTCCCTTATACAAAATAGTATAATCTGCAATCATCTTCCCATGCACTTTAAATTATCTCTAGATTCCTTATAATAACTAATGTAATGCAAATACTGTGAAGATTGCTATTGTATTACATTACTTAGGAAATTTTGACACGGAAATAACTATTTTTAGTACCAATATGTTGTTAGAAAGTATTTTTGATCTGTAGTTGTTTGAATCCACAGATGTAGAGCCCCTCAATAACAAGAGCTTACTTTATATGTAATTTGAGTTCTCTGAAATCAGATTTGGTGACAAGAACTTGGGTGCAGGTAGTCTATTGGGAAACTGATTCTAGGTATCAGAAGCACTAAAGGACCAGGAGGAGGAGTGAAATGGCAAAGGAAAAGGGCCAATAAGAAGTGTTCCATCAAACTAGTTCATATTATAGGCAACTAGGGATTAAGTTTTCAGAGGATATCTACAGGGCATGGCTCAGATCTGCCCCATTAAAGAACAGGATGCTGGAGCATTTTTTTTTTCATTCAACAGATAGTTTATTATTTTTTAATTTTTTATTTTTTTCCAATTTTTTAATTATTTTTAACAATAAGTAATAAGTTTTGAGTACAAGCATCCTTCGTGTAGAACCAATTTGCAAGCAGCTATGCCCAAACCCACACAGCCCATGTCTCCCACCATCCAGCTGGTGGGGCATTTATATAAAATCATGTTGATCAAATAAGCGTCCAGATTATGTTGCTGTAGTTTCACCATTCACCCCAATTGTAGCCCTTACATTCTACCACACCCCCTCTTCTGCAGATTGTTCCCTAGGCTTAGAAAAGGGGCACAGGTGGATGATAAACAAAACAGTGTACTTTCTCTGGAAATGTCGTTTGGGACTGTGATCAGTTCTGGCTGTTTCTTTTTATGGGTTGACAGTTTGTCCAGGTATAACCTCTCAATCCTACTAATGAAGCACAAGCAATTATATATATAATCATATATATATACAATATTATATATTAATTAATATATATATTTAAAAGTACTTTAATTATTATGGTAAGTTACTTTGATATAGACAGAGATGTTTGGATGGTATGCTAATCCATGAATTATATTTTTTCTGTAAAAGATGATAACGTCTTACTGTGGCTTATAACTTCTCCTAACAACTAGAGGATGTAAGCTTGTGGCATCAGCCGTGAGTTTTTCCTCCAAGGAGAGAGCTAACAGCCATTTAGATTTGGGATATACAGACATGTGGCTGCCACTGCTGCACAGCACTTCCAGGCAGGTGAGGTGTAGCTGATGCTAATGTAGGAGTCTTTCTTGACTCAAGGAGACCAATTTTTGCTTTATTGGTTTAGTGGCCTTTAGTAACACTCTCTGGCATTCCAGAGACCAACTGTACACTTGCAAGTGCTGTCTCAATACATCTTTCCCATGCTTGCATCAGGTCTTTGACAGCAGGGCCTTACCCCTTCTCTCTTCTTGCAGGTATCCCAGTTTTCAGGCAAGAAGCCTTTACCTTTTGGGGGGGGGGCTTGGATTCCCCTGGCCAACATCTCCTTGACAAAATAATCCATTGCTGATATCAGAGCTCTCTTGTATTATTATATTTTGCTTAAATGCACAGCTTGAAAAGACTTTAGTATTATATTTGCCTCTGAATAGAGAATAATCCTTTGCACATTTCCTATGTCTATTAGTCAATTAAAAAAGCAGTTATACCAGTTTTGTAGGTGATTGCCTCTATAACAGTTGGCTCTAAGTTACGGTTAGAGAATGACTTCATTACCATCATGTATTTCTTTGTTCTATGAAAAGCAGGTAAGAAAGTCTCTCATATTAAAACTTTGTGGCACCTAGAAGGTAAGGTTCATTAGGACTCATTATAAACAGTTTTTACAAATATGATCCACAGAGATGTTTGATGTCTGTAACAGCCTGAGGCTTTTCTTCCTTTTAATATTTAGATGGGTCAACTTCTCTGCTGGTATTTCTTGGTACATACTGCACAATGCAAAGCTGTATCTTTTCATTCTCAGCCATTAAGTTGGTTACGTTTTGACATGTGGGAACATACAAATCTTTTCCCATAGTTTTAAGATTTAAATTGAAAATTTGACAAAAAGGTTTAACATATAACTGTATCCCCACATTTTTTTTAATTTGAGGTTTTTATTTTTTAACCCCATGAGTCTCAAAAAGGCAGTTGTAGTACACATACCTATAGGCAGGAATCAAGGTGTAAATTTCATTAAATTTACCCAAGCTGTTTTGGGTGACTGTATGTTGTTAATTTGGGAAGCAAACTTAATTGCTTAAGTTAAATTATCCTACAGGTAAAAGAGAATGTTGCAAGATGATACAATATAACACAGAAATTATAGAGATATACATTAATCAAATATAGACCCATGTCCCTCTCCTACCCCTCCCACTCCTCCAGTTTCAGCATTTCAGTCAGTTTTTGATGCAGTCTTTCTGCTGTTGTTCTTCCCAATATGCACCCCTGACAATAAGAAGTATTTAAACTGGGTAGCTTATGCTAGCATCCACAGATGAGGGCTACCATTCGTCGTTTGTTTTTCTGGGACTGTGTTACTTCAGTTAATATAATTCTTCTAGCTCCACCCATTTACCTGCAAAGTTCATGATGTTGTCTTTTTTATTGCTGCATAGAACTCCATTGTGTACATGTACCACATTTTCCCTATCCACTTGTCAGTTGAGGGGCATTTGGGTTGGTTCCAGCTTTTTGCTATTGTGAAAAGAGCTGCAATAAATATCGCTGTGCATGTATTTCTGCAGTAAGATGAGTCTTGTGGGTACATACCCAGGAGTGCTATGGCTGAGTCATATGGCAAGCTCATTTTGAGTTTTCCAAGGGTTCTCCACACTACTTTCCATAGTGGCTGTACAAGTTTATATTCCCACCAACAATGGATGAGTGTTCCTATTTCCCAACAACCTCTCCAGCACTTGGCATCATTTGTTTTCTTGATCTTAGCCAGTCTTATCAGAGCGAGATGATATCTTAAAGTGGTTTTAATTTGCATTTCCCTAATTATTAGTGAGGTTGAACATTTTTTGAGATGTTTCTCAGCCATCTCTAATTCTTCCTCTGTGAAGTCTCTATTCAGTTCTTTGTTCCATCTTTTGACTGATTCATTTGTTTTCTTTTTTCTTTGTTTTTTGAGTAGTTTGTATACTCTGGAAATTAATGCTTTGTCAGATGTATCTGCAGTGATGGTTTCCTCCCACTCTGTGGGTTTTATCTTCACTTCCTTTATTGTTTTCTTTTGATGTACAGAAGCTTTTGAGTTTGATGAGGTACCATTTGTCAATTGTTGATCTTACTTTTTGTGCAGCTGCTGAATGATTTAGGAAGTCTTTTCCTACGTGTATGTCTTGTAGTCTACTGCCAAGCTTTTCTTCTATCGCCTCCAGAGTTTTGGGTTTCACGTTGAGGTCTTTGATCCATCTGGAATTGACTTTTGTACAGGGCGAGAGGTAGGGATTTAGTTTCATTCTTCTACAAGCGGTGATCCAGTTTTGCCAACACTACTTGCTGAAGATGCTGTCTTTCCTCCATTGTGACTTCTTGGCCCCCTTGTCAAATATGAGGTGGCTGAAGTTATATGTGCTCAGGTTTGGATCTTCAGTTTTGTTCCATTGGTCACCTGGTTTGTTTTTGTACCAGTACCAGGCTGTTTTTATGACTATAGCCCTGTAGTAGAGTTTGAAGTCTGGTATAGAGACCCCCCCCCTGTATTGCTCTTTTCACTCAGGGTTGTTTTGGCTATTAGGGGTCTTTTGTTTTTCCAAATGAAATTAAGGATATTTTTCCAAGCCTGTGAAGAAACTCTTGGAGATTTTAATTGGGATTGCATTAAATCTATACAAGAGTTTGGGTAGAATGGACATTTTGACTATGTTTATTTTCCCAATCCATAAACAGGGGAGATCTTTCCATCTTCTGATGTCTTCTTCAATTTCCTTCGTCACAGGTTTAAAATTTTTGTTGTAGAGCTCCTTGGTGTCTGTGGTTAAGTTTGTTCCTAGGCATTTTATTGTTTTTGAGACTATTTTGAGTGGGAAGGTCTCCTTGTATACCTTCTTCAGTTCCTTGCTGTTGGTGTAAAGGCTACTGATTTTTCTAGATTTATTTATTATTTTGCCAGTTTACTGAAGCTCTTAATCTTTTCTAGGAGTTTTCTGGTGGAGTTCTTAGCATCCCTTAAGTAAACGATCATATCATCAGCAAAAAGGGATAGCTTGACTTCCTCTTTTCCAATTAGAACTCCTTTAATTTCCTTTTCTTGCCTTATTGCCCTAGCAAGGGTTTCAAGCACTATATTGAAAAGGAGTGGTGACAGGGGGCAGCCTTGTTGAGTTCCTACTTTTAAGGGGAATGCTTTAGTTGTTTCCCGTTTAGGATGATATTGGCTGTGGGTTTCTGGTATATGGCTTTGATTACATTAAGGAATGATCCCTCCAATTCAATTCCCTCTAGGACTTTAAGCATGAAGGGATGCTGGATTTTGTCAAAGGCTTTTTCCACATCAATTGAGATGATTGTATGGTTTTTGTATTTTATTCATTTATATGTTTGATATTTATTGATTTTCATATATTGAACCATCCCTGCATTTCTGGAATGAATGCAATTTGGTCATGGTGGATGATCTTCTTGATGTGGATCTGTATGCGATTTGCAAGTACTTTATTTAGAATTTTTGCATCTGTGTTCATTAAAGAGATGGGTCTATAGTTCTCCTTTTTGGTTGTATCTTTGCCTGGTTTGGGTAATAGAGTGATGCTGGCTTCATAGAAGGATTCTGGGAGAACTCCCTCCGTTTGTATCCTTCTAAACAACTTGAGTAGTAATGGTTGTAATTCTTTTTGAAATATTTTATAGAATTCTGCACTGAAACCATCTGGGCCTGGGCTTTTCTTGGTTGGGAGACTTCTTAATACGTCTTCAATTTCTTCATATAGTATTGGTCTATTTAAGCTGTTGATCTCTTATTGGTTGAGCTTTGGTGATTCCCAGGATTTCAGATATTCATCCATTTCTTCTAGGTTTTGAAACTTGGTAGAGTACAGGTTTTTGAAGTATTCCCGTATGATTTTCTGGATCTTTTTATTGTCTGTTGTGATGTTTCCCCTTTCATCACAGATTCTATTGATTTGGAGTTGTTCCTTCTTTCTTTTGGTTAACTGGGTAGAGGTTTGTCTATCTTGTTTATTCTCTCAAAGAACCAACTTTTGGATTCATTGATTTTTTTTGTATAGATTTTTGTTTCTATTTCATTGATCTCTGCTGTGATTTTTGTTATTTCTTCTTGTCTGCTGCGTTTAGGGTTAATTTGTTGTCTCCCAAGTATTTTTAGCTGCAGTGTTAGATCATTCACTTGTACTCTTTCTATTTTTTTGATGTAGGCACTTAGGGCTATAAACTTCCCTCTTAGAACTGCTTTTAAAGTGTCCCATAGGTTTTGTTGTGTTGTATTATTCTTGTCATTCAGCTCCAGGAATGTTTTTATTTCTTTCTTTATTTCTTCCTTGAGCCACTCATTATTTAGGAGAGTGTTGTTTAGTCTCCACGTGTTCTTGTAGATTGTAGGGCTTATCCTGGTGTTGATATTGAGTTTTATTGCACTGTGGTCTGAGAGAAAGCATGATATTGTTTCAGTCTTTTTGTATTTGTTGAGTTTTTTCCTGTGTCCCAGTATATGTCTATTTTGGAGAATGTTCTGTGGGGTGCTGAGTAGAAATTGTATTCTCTGGTGATTGGGTGGAATATTGGATAGATGTCTGTGAGGTCCATTTGGTGTATTATTTCATTCAGTTCAGATGTGTCTCTGTTTATCCTTTGTCCTGTTGATCTGTCTAAAGGACTTAGTGGGGCATTGAAGTCCCCTACTATTAGTGTACTGGGGTTAATCTGTGCCTTGAGATCCTGAAGAGTTGTCTTTATAAAGTTTGGTGCACCAGAGTTTGGTGCATATATATACATGATTGTGAGATCTTCATAGCCAATTGTTCCTTTAATAAAGATATAATGGCCCTCTTTGTCTCTTTTGATTTCTTTTGCTTTGAAATGTATTTTGTCTGATATTAAAATAGCTACACCTGCTTTCTTTTTTGTATGATTTGCTTGGAATATTTTCTTCCATCCCTTCACTTTAAGTTGGTGCCTATCCTTGAAATTGAGATGGGTTTCTTATACACAGCATATAGATGGATTTTGTTTCCTAATACATTCTCCCAGTCTATGTCTTTTGATTGGAGAGTTTAGTCCATTAATATTTAAGGTTATAATTGAAAGATGGATGTTGCTTCCTTTCGCCATATTTATACATTTGGAGTTTTAGTCTCTGCTTCTATTCCTGTCATTATGTTTTTATTAGTTCCTTTTCCTAGGTGCTTGGGGATAGTTGTTCCTCTCTTCTGCCCTTTGAATTGCTTCAAGTATTTTCTGAAGAGTTGGTTTTCCGGCCGTGTAATCTATCATCTTGTTTATGTCTTGGAAGATTTTTCTCTCTCCTTCAACTGTAATCGACATTTTTGCTGGGTGTAGTATTCTGGGTTGGCATCCATAGTCCTTTAACACAGGGAATGCTTTGCTCCATGTCCTTCTTGCTTTCATGGTTTGTACTGAGAAGTTAGTTGTAATTCTGTTGGGTTTCCCTTTGTATTTGACTTGTTTTTCTTTTGTAGCTTTCAGAATTTTGTCTTCGTTTTGGCCATCTAGCATTTTAGCTATGATATGCCATGGGGAGTTTCTTTTTTGATCTTGTCTATTTGGGGTCCTATGTGTTTCTTCTATTTGTATGGGTTTGTCTATTTTTAGTTTGGGGAAATTTTCATCTATTATTCTGTTAAAGATCTGATCAATACTATTCTCCTGAGATTCTTCTCCTTCCTCTATTCCTATGATGTTGAGGTTTGATCTTTTCATAGTGTCCCATACTTCCTGGTTGTTCCACTTTTGTGTATTTTTAAATTTTTCATAATCTTTATTTGAGCTTTTTAGTTGCTCTGTGTTATCTTCCAGGTCTGATATTCTTTGTTCTGCTTCCTCCATTCTATTTCTGAGGCTTTTTCCTTTCCTTTCTTCTTGATTAAATGAGTGTTCTATTTCCTTTTTCATTTCATCCTGTGATTTCTTTTTTTTTTTTTAAATTATTAATCTTTTCCATTTTATTTATTTAGATTATTTATTTATTTATTTATTTATTTATTTAGTTAAGATGTACTGTCTCCTGTGATGTTCTTAGTATTCCATTTCCTTTTTGCGCTCTCAATCTCTTCTGGTGCTCTTGATCACCTGAGTTTAGTTCTTTCACCTGGACCTTTTCAGGTGTTTCTACTTCTTTCTGGAGTTGTTTTTTTCTCCTTCGTAGTTCTTTCTGGAGTTTGTCATTCTTTCCTTTAGTTCTTTCCGAAGTTTGTCACTGTATCCCTCTAGGTCCTTTGAGTTTTTCATTCTCTCTCCTAGTTCTCTGATTTTCTTTTTTTCTTTAATTTCTCTGCAGGTCTGCAATTATTCCTCTAAAAATCTGTTTCTTGGGTCACCTCCATGTGTCCCACTGTGCTATCTCTCTGCAGGGTTTGTAGAGCTTGGTGTGGAATATCCTGCCCCTTTCCCATGTTATCCCTTCGCTGTGTCCCCGGCATGATGGTTCCCCCCCTTTTTTTGCCCATATTCCAATGCCAATCACAAAATGTCTTTTCACTATGTTAGAGGCTGGTTTGGCTTGCCTCCTTCTGACGCATTTTTTTCTTCCCTCCTCCTTGTTTATGGAGTATTGACTTGTCTAGGTTTCAGGCTTTCAATTTTGTTTTTTACTGGATATTGGAAGTCTAGTCACTCTTCCCTTTCCTGTTCTGAAGGTTCACCAAAAAAATCCACTTGGATACTCTCTCATTCATTCCCGTTGTGGGGGGGGGGAGAATATGCCTGACTTAGCCCAAGCCCCAGTACCTTTCTGGAGCGAGTTCCGGGCTCCTGAGCTTCGGGAGCCCCCCACCCCACCCCGCACAAAGAGACAATGGCGCCCAACCAAACCCACCCAGCACCGGCTACAAAGTTGAAGGACAGCTCTGCCTAGACAGCCACTCCCCTACATGGGTTTAGTGTTTAGTCCCTTTTCCAGCAACCCAAGAATCAATCTACCCTAAAATCTACCTGTCTGGAGTGAGTTCTGTGCTCCTGTGCTTCAGGAGCCCCCAGCACAAAAAACGGAGCATTTGTTTATACATTATTATTCCCTGTTATTTAAAGATTACCCCCAAGAGACAATAATGATTCCAAACTTCTGGTTTTTCTATGTACAAGCTGCACAACTTTTTAGTATTTATAACAATACTGGCCATAAATTTAATGCCATTTATCCCTTCAAAAATTGATATTGAAATTTGATATCAATGGTGTTTAGGGGTTGTGGGACCTGTAAGATGCAATTGGTTCAAGAAGCATCTGACATCATGAAGGGATTAATGTCATCTCCTGTTAATGAGTGAGTGAATGAGTGCTTGCTCCAGCAGGACTGAATTAACAATCATGTAAGTAGGTTGTTCTAAACCAAGCTGTCTTTTTCTGTTCCTTCCTCTCTTGTCTATTTTCCCACTTTCTTCTATCTCTTATCCTGAGATGATGCATCAGAAGGCCCTCTACAGATATAGATATCTGGTCTTTGACTTCCAGAATAACACTTTTCTTTATAAATGACTCAATCTAAGATTTTATATTATAGAAAGTGATAATGGACTAAGCATATGATGTAGTGACCTTTCTTGTTGCTGCGATAAAATATTTTGACAAAAGCAACTTGAAGGTGGGACAGTTTATTTTAGCTTACAGTTAAAGGGTACAGTCCATCCTGGTGGGGAGTCAAGGTGGCAGGAACATCTGGCCACATTGTATCTGCAGTCAACAATCAGAGAGCAATGAAGGAATGAATGCTTGCTGCTGCTACTGACTATTTAGTCTAGGATTCCTACAGGAAATGGTGCCAAGCACAGTGGCTGTGTTCTTCCAGTCTCAATGAACAAAATCAAGATAGTCTCTCACAGGCATGCTCAGAGGCACATCTCTGAGGAGGTTCTAGATTGTGTCAAGTTAACAATTAACAGTAACTCACAGAACTCTAATATAGAAAATCAGAAAGTCAAAGTAGGATGCTTGTAAATTGCAGGGACACTGTTCCTCATATCCTGAAATAGAAGTGACTAAGAATTAGAGGGGGTTAGAGGGGTCACATGATTGCACTCCTGGCTGAGAAGATATTGACAGTTGATCACTACTAAAAAAAGAGAAACTCAGTTTTTCTCAAGGGTGTGGTCCCTGGTAGATCAACTACACTACAGTGCATGGCTCCATGTGCATGAATATATGTGTAGTGAAACTGGATTCAGTGGGAGTTACTAATAAAGAGGATAAACAGAGGATAGAAAGTTGGGTGGTGGTGAGGATAGATCTCAGGGGAGTTTGGAGAAGTGGGGAGTGAATATGATCAAAATATATTGTATGCATATATAAAATTCTTAAAGAGTGAATAAAAGATTATTTTTTAAAAGAAATTGCTAAGGGACCATGGTGTTGGAGACCCAAAGTGTTGACTACTCAGAGGAAGCAGGAATACTCTTTTTCTTTGCTAGGAGGCAGGGGAGCTCTTATGGTATAGCTAGAGCTTCCAGTGTGAACTTCATCCTTTCATAGTTAGTCTGGCTCTGAGCTGGCAGTTGGGGGAAAGAATGTAGAAAAGTCAGAGAGTGACCAATTAAAATATATCATAGAAAGCATTGACTTGGGCAGAGGGCAGGTGGGGGGAGCAGGTGCAGAGAGGGGAGTGGATCTAAGTACCACCAAACTATATTGTATAATTGCAAAAAGTCAAAAGAAATGGGCTTTCAGTTCCTTACCTTCTGAGCTGGCATTTTATTGCTTCTCTTTCTGCCTGTGTAGAGCTAGATCTGTAATAACAAGTTGAAGTCTAAGGATATCTGTACAGCATTAAGATATGTTTATCTCTAGAAGTAGAAATAAATATGATTAGTTCTATCAGGAAAATACACAGGAAAAATCTGATGAGGAAATGCTGATGGGTGATCTGTGTTCACTTTGACACATCTATGCTAGTGATTCTATGAGATAGTGTCCAGATCAGAAACATCAGCCTCATTGGTGGCTTGGAAATGCCCATTGTCTGGCTGCAGATGTAGCTTGGTGCTATACCACCTGTCTGGCATGCATCATTCTATCCCCAGCATCACATTCTAGTGTCCCACCCCAGACTTTTAGAAGTTCCTTAGGGGATTCTGATATAAGCTAATGTGTAGAAACTAACTCATTCTAGATCATGTGTCAATACCTATGATTTCAGCAACCAAAGCATAACTAAGATTCAGTTATTTTTTTGCTCCAAATAGTCCCAGTTTCAGAAAAATGATGCAATGAATGAAAAAAGTATGAAACAAGAATTCTCTTATTCTTATTTTTTCAGTGAATTCTTCAGAGAATTATTGGAGTAAATATTTAATAGAAAAGAAACGGGAATATCAAACAGATGCCCTGATGTTGCTCTATGTCTACCACTGCATTTAAAACTAGGCACAGAGAAAATATGATTCATTTGGACTAATTTGAAATTGGGATCATTTGAGTATGTAGGTAAGTTCATTTCCTAAACAACATATATTTAGGTGTGCCTTAGTCTATTTTGTGTGCCATAAAAATACCTGAAACTGGGTAGCATATAAATAAAATACCTTTAGCTTGCACTTCTGGAGGAAAAACATTCAATACTGAGTGACTACCTCTACTAAGATCCCCATGCTATATGATAGTATGGCAAACAGAAGAAGACAAATGAGTGGATAGACTTGTTTATTACAACTCACCCTTGTGGTAACTAACCTAATTTAACAATATAGTTCTATATGATGAGCCTTAATACCTTCTGAGGGCATTTAACTTATGACATTAATAGCTCTCATTGGTCCTCAATCTTAAAGGTTTCACCACCTTTCAGTACCATTACATTGAGGACCAAATATCCAGCATATGAACCTTTGGGAGGCACACTTAAACTATACCTTACCTAGTGCAAATGGCTACCACTGTTCCTTTAAACACAGGTGGAAATGTTTACATAAATTCTCATGCAAATAAAAATGGTTTCAATTTTATTTACAGCTATTTATAAGTTTATACCAACATATTTGTAGAATATACTTGTAATACTGTTTTGTGATACATAGGTATAAATATAAAGGTTTCATAGTCTAAAGGAGGCAAGGAATCTGGAATGAAAGGAGAGATTAATTTTGGGGGGGGAACAAAGTCTTGGTTATAGAAAGTACCACGAAGTTGTGCCCAGTCATACAAGAGCCCAGCCCTGGGCCCAACAGGAAAAATTACTGATGGTGTGTGAGACTGGCTTGCCTGCTTTCCCTTGACATTTCTTTTTCTTTTATGGCTTGAAATATGTAGATTCAAAAAAGTTCATGTCATAAATAATCCAGTGGAAAAAATTGTAACACAGTGTCCTAATGGCAGCCCTTTCCTTTAGGTTACATAAGAAAATTAGTAAGGGTCTCAAGGTGGATAATTTCACCCTAGCTAATAAATCAAGCAGTTCCTTACATCAAGAAAATGGCAGTTGAGGCTGCAGAGCGGGCCTGTAATAACTACTCGAGAGCTTCCAGTGATTATGAGGGAAGCCTGCTGATGTGCAGCTTTGGACTTTCTGTGTCAGCACTAAATGTCTTGATTCAGGTTAAAGAAAACCCACCTGTGCTTGGAAGTAGCAGTCCTCAGCACACTCTTTCCTGACCAGTTTGCCAGAGCTAGTGGTTTATTCAATGCATTAAGCTCTCTAGAAGGCAGTCTCAGGTCTGACCATAGCAGGCAAGCTGATTCTCTTCATATGTTTCAAGACTCTCCCTTAGACTGTGATATTCCCTGTTAACAGGTTTGCAGGAAGCCTGTGAAAATGAATTATTGTAGGGTTTACAACTGCTGAGTTCTGGGTGTTATTTGAATACAACAAATGATGAATAATCCAACACTGAATGATGTGCTCTTCCCTAGGCCATGAGAACTTCCCCTTCAGGGTAATATCTAAGAAGGTGTGTGTGTGGTGGAGGGGGGTGCTCCAGAAGATATGACTGAAAACATTTGGGAATTTAGTTCAGCAATTTTCAGTTTTCTCATTTAGAACCCCGTTTTAAAATCCAAACTTCTAGGAAAGCTATTTGTTGAAAACCATCCTTTCTCCATCCATTGATTGAGAAAACATAGAGGATATACTCATTTAAAAAATTACATATTTAGATTTTCAGTTTTAATCATCACAAAGCATTACCAAATAATTTGAAGAAATCAATAACCCATATTATATATATATATATATAATATATATATTTTTTTTTTTTTTTTATTTATTTAATTTTTGTCCATAGATAAATTCCTTTTTTCTCCTATTCCTTTTTTTTTTTTTTGTCTTTTTGATAAGGGTCTCCTTGTAGCCCCAGCTGTCCTGGAACTCGCTCTTTCGACCAGGCTGGCCTTGGCACTCAAAGATCCGCCTGTTTCTTCTGCCTCCCGCGTGCTAGGAATTTAAAGGTGTGCGCCACCACGCCCCGGCTTTTTTTTTTTTTTTTTTTTTTTTTTTTTTTTTTAATTTATTATTTGTTTAAATATACTATTTTGTTACAAGACTATCAAATCTAGACCCATGTCCCCCACTCTATCCCCCCACCCCACCAGAGCTCATGTATTCTGCCAAATATGTTTTTCATCTCTTTCTCAGTCTTTTTCAATATTCTGTATGTGGAAGTTCACTGTTTTGGGCAGAAGTTCACTGTTTCAGTCAGTTCTCGATGCAGTCCTTTCTATTGTTGTTGTTGTTGTTGTTGTTGTTGTTGTTGTTTCCAATATGCATCACTCCCAACTGCTTGGACAAAAGCTCAAGGGGCCGTGTGCAAGAAATACTTACAACTAGTGGATGCTGGCGCCAGTATCCACAGATGAAGGATACCATTCGTCGTTTGTTTATCTGGGACTGTGTTATTTCACTTAGCATGATGTCTTCTAGCTCCAGCCATTTTCCTGCACTTCAGGTGGTCTTGGGAGATCTGCGATCCTCCCTATTCCTAAATGAAGCCCATAGCCCAGAATTTGAAAGTTTAGGATTAGATCACTCTTCAGAGAAAACTCTTCTGCTCCTCATGGGCCTCTACTTTCATTCTCAGCAACACATGGTTTGTTCAATGCCACCACTGGCATTCTGGATGTAAGAAGCTAATACGGGAAAAATATCATTGAAAAATCCACTAGAGCCCACCCTTTTGTGGCAATAGGGAGAAAATGGGGTCCATTTGGGTCTACCGTACAAGTTTTAAAATCTGGTTTCTCATACATAATGCATTGCCAAAAAAAATATCAGAAATTGTTCAAGATGAATTCCTGCTTTGTCTTTCCTGAAGAGACTTATGGAAATCCTAAGGTAACATTGCTCTATTTTACTCATGATATATCTTGTGAGGATCTTCTTTTTCCTGCATCACCTGTAAGTGGAGATGGGGATGGGGGAGGCTCTTTTCAACAAAAGGCTATTGTGGACTTTCTTTTAAGAGGGCAATCTAATTAGAATAAAGGTCCCTTTGACCCTGTAGCTCATGTTTACAAGGTTTTGATTTATTTTATTTTTTTTTAATTTGTTATGTAACCTCCAATTTCAAAACAAGAAATGTGCTTTTCCCCAAATGACAGTGAAATAGCCCTTTAGAAGGGCCTCACTTGATTTTCTCATTCCTGTGCTTCATGGTGAGTCTGTGTGTGTGTGTGTGTGTGTGTGTGTGTGTGTGTGTGTGTGTGTGGTGTGTTTTATATATCTTGTCATGCACACAACTCACACAGACCTTTTAAAGTTAATTAAAAAACCTTCCAAGGGCTGCCAGAACTGAGCAGGAAAATTCCTCTGTAACCTTTTGTACCAGATTAAAAACCTCTGACAATTGAGCTGTGCCAAATTTCAAATGAAGTGTGGAGAGTAAATTCAGTAAGATGTACAATTCAGTCAGCATCAGAGAGACTTGTTTCTGGCTTAGAAAGAGCCAGGGGAATCATAGAGAAGAGTGAACTCCCTTGAAAGACCTTATAATGTAGTTTTATTTTTTTCATAGCTTTCCCTTAAAGTGTTGCCTACACCCCCATGATGTATGACACTGACAAAAGTGTTCCCTGTTAGGTCCAGGTTCAGAAACCATGAATATCATATACCCTGCTTGGAAATCATGATGTATATCAAATCTGAGTTTTCCTTAAAAAATGGGTTCATTTTATTGCACACAATGTCTTCTAGATACATTTGACCATTCTATGTTTGCATAATAGCACTTGATATCTGCTTATAATATCCCACAAAGGACTATATTGAAAGCTCTTTGATAATGATCCTTCTGACACATAAATCTTATAAAAATTATGTTTCCCTTTGATAAGAGCAAAGAATGTATTCCCAGTATGGTGTGTGAAGAGACAGCAGATTGATAGCAGATATTTGTTGAGCCAAGAATCTGCTCCAGTTTCTTGCAGGATACCTGCTGTGGTTGATAGTAATTAAATATTCTGTCTTTTCCAAAAGAGATTCAGTCAGGTCACAGAACCAAGGTCCCATATATATTATTCTAAAATACAACCTTACATATAAGGTTGCAAAAACTGTCTGGCAAGTCACATCACCATGATGCTATTTGGTTACACTTTCTTCATACACTATTTGTACTATATTGCTCTTTTGTCTAATGTGTTTAGAGTAATGAGCAGGCATACCTAACGCAATGCAAACAGTTGTCATGCTATATTAATTAGGAGCTTGTGACAAAAAATGTCTGTACATGTTCAATTCAGTACTACAGATACAACCATTACAGGCCTAGCTACCTAGCACATAAACAACAGATGCTGATGCACAGTGCTTGAGCAATAAGTACTAGAGAAAGACTGGGGACATATGAAATGGAGGAAACTATAAGGTAGGGTATTGTATTCTATTACATTTATATATATAATATATATATATATATATATATATATATATAGAGAGAGAGAGAGAGAGAGAGAGAGAGAGAGAGAAAGAAAGAGAGAGAGATTCAGCAAAATCTGAATTCAAATTTTGGAACATTCTGGAATTTTATATTTCAGAATGCTTTTACTTCATGGATGGTTGAATCCACAGATGTGGAACCTCCCAGTATGGATGGCTGACTATAGTTTGAATTCTTCATTAAAGCAGAATCTGGGCCCTAGCAGAAAGCATGTGACATTCTCTGGGGGATTTAACTGTGATATAGTTTAATTGAGACTTTATGGAGGTAGAGGTAAGCTTGAGACAACCAACAAGGGAGGAGGCAACAGGCAGGACATATCGATAGTAGGAAACTATTCAAGAACTTCCCATTTTAAAGCCAATTCATCCTTTCTCATGAAATTAAAATTAAATGACAGTGTTTCAAATGACATACTTGAAAGATACAACAAAAGAGCAACAATGTGGCATTTCTTGAAAGGAATTTTGTCTGAGGACAAACTTTAAAATGTGTGTATGTTCCTCATAAGTGAAGAAAACAATAAACATTAATAACCACAGAATGTACAGAGAAGTTCTGAAGAATTGGGAGAGTCTACAGCTTCCTAATTGTATGCTAGTCTTTACTTTCCCCAACCCACTCTAATACTGGGTAATAATATAAACAGCAAAGGTTAATTTTGAAGAGGAATTTTATAAGAATCACCTGAAGGGTCCATGTTCCAAGATCTGAACACTGGGCCTTGTGTTTAATTTTAAGGAAAGAGGAAAGCTGTATGTTACTAACATTGAAGTGCACACATTTTGAAGATTGTTTAATATGATTGTGAAAAGCTTAAGGATATTCCTTATATCCCTGTCGCTACTTCAGGCCAAAAATGCTATACACATGTGATCAGTATTCCACATGGGTACAGCTGCATGATTAAAAAAAATTGAGGGGCTAGAGAGATGGCTCAGCAGTTAAGAGCACCAACTGCTCTTGCAGAGGACTGGAGTTCAATTCACAGCACCCACATGGTGGCTAAGAACCATCTTTAATTCCAGTTCCAGGGGAATCCGACGCCCTCTTCTGACCTCCGCAGCATTGCACGACACTGGTGCACCAACCTACATGCAGACAGTGCATTCATACACATAAAAAATAGTAAAAAAAAATTGAACAACAGTAGAGATTTTTAGCTTTATAAAAAATAGATTTTGATATAAATGTGAGACCAGTAAAAAGTAGTTTAATCAACTTTAGTCATATAAATTCATACATTTCTAGGTCAAGTGCTGGTCATTAATCAATTTTTGAGAAAGTTGATGCGAATCTTGACATTTTACAGATTAAGTAGGATCTACACTTCTCCAAAAGAGTTTAATGAAAGTACTTTCTGATTCATTTGTTATTTGTAGACTGTTACTACCTTCTCATCTCTTTTTTTCTTGAGATTATTTGTTGGTTTTCTCATCTATTGAAGATATATTTTCTGAAGAATGATTTAGTTCCTCTATAACAGTTTTCATTTCCATTATTCATGTAGTAAATTAACTATCCCCTGCCTACACAGTTCTTTGAATCCTCAAATTCAGTGGCTTTCTCACACACTTGTCTTCATCCATCCAATAGCCAAACACTGGGCATTGTCATTGAAAACTTCCTATCTTTCCAACTTATTGCTCTGATGTATCCACTATCTATAATACTTCATTTCCATGAATCACTCAATCCATGGAAACTTCTCTACTCCTTTTTCCACTGACACTTCACTATTCCTTTTCTTGTGAACTTATCCTTTTCCACTGTTTACCTAATAGGGATTAAATTATTCGCAGCCTGACAATCATTCTCTTGTAGATATTCTTAACCACCCCTTTCCCATTTCCTTCAGTTACTGTCATTGGCCAAATGACTTCCTTATTGTATCCAGTCATTTTCCATCTCCATATGGGTGTGTTGTGCAATTCACCACTTTTAGAGGACCTTCCATGACACAGAAGTTTGTCATGATCATTTACAATTATAAAGCCTAACCAAGATTTCAACACTTCCCAAGAAACCAACCTGGTTATCCTTTACAATCTGAAAATCACTCACTTTAGTTTTAATTTCTCCCCAAATTTCTTATTATCTCCTCCACCTCACTCTCTTTTCATTTTTAGTGACGGCTTAACTTCATACTTCATATATAAAATGACCACGGTTGGAAGGGAATTTTCTCAACCTCTGGTCATTGACTTTCAAATTTTATTGCATCTTAATTCATTGCTCATTTTTCCTCCTTTTATAAAGGGAAGTCTTCCCTCTTATATCTAAAGTGAAAATTTCCACTACCCTCTGGATCATATGCTTCTTGCTTTCTGATAGAACTTCATTTAATAATTTTTCTTCTTTGTCTTTTCTGTGTTTATCACTTTCTTTCCTGGGTTTTTTCTGTACATTAAACATGACATAGGCAATGTTATCAAAACATACATAAACATAAATGGCATACACATAAAGACACAGAGCCTATGCTGATTGTTATCATATCCTGGTCCATCTCATATCTCTTATTTTTAATTTAATTAATAAATTAATTTCATCTTTTCGAGACAGGATCTCATGTAGTCCAGGCTGGCCTCATACTTGTTATGTAACCTTGAGCCTCCTGATCCTCTTGCCTTGGCTTCCCAAGTAATGGGATGTTTTTAATTTTTATTTATTTATTTTTTATGTGTATGAATGTACTGTCTGCATGTAGGTTTGTGCACCCGTGTCACGCAATGCCGCGGAGGTCAGAAGAGGGTGTCGGATTCCCCCTGAACTGGAGTTCTCCTGGAATTGGAGTTACAGACGGTTCTCAGCCACCATGTAGGAGCTGGGGATCGAACCGGGGTCCTCTGCAAGAGCAGTCGGTGCTCTTAACTGCTAGGCTATCTCTCCAGCCCCTAAGTAATGGGATTTTAAGTAAGTATCACCACACCCAGTAGTCTCTTATAGTTTTTGGTATTTTTGACACAGGGTATCCCTTTGGCCCCAGCTGGTCTGGAACTCACTGTAAAGACCAGGCTGGCCTTGAACTCAGAAAGATCCACCTGGCTCTTGGATTAAAGGTGTGCTGGGATTAAAGGCATGCACCACCACAACCAGCTGTAGCCTCTTATAATTTTTAAGAGTAAACGTCTTAAAATGGTAGCCTGTATCAGCATATCTGTTTCTTTTTCCGTTCATCTTTTTGTCATAGATGCTGGTAGACGTCACTGGTGTCTGGATCTATTTTTGTAGCACACACATCATTTTCTGGCTCCTTTGTACTAAGGGAGCATGTGATTTCCTCAGACCAATAGTGAACATATAAGTTTCCATGCTTTCTTGTTCTGCCCCAACAACTAAGATCATTAATGTAAAAGTCGAACTTTAAGATAATGGATCCTGTCACTCAACATAATTAAGATGAATACAACTTAAACCTTTGCTGGTCTGCTGTTCATAGCTATTTCTTTTGGTTTGAAGCATTCATTGTTTTTACAAGGCAAGGTGAAGCTCATGAAAATCACAAGAAAGGTACTCACAGGGCCCCTCTTTGGGGTTATATAAGCAAACAATTGTTGGAGGAGAGGAGTCATTTATGGAGCTGCCTGCAGATCATAGGGGGATCCCCAGTAATGTATGTTTCAAATGGGTGGACACCCATGGTAAAGGGGGCTTTTCAATGCTGTAGCTGCCTTTGAGTCACTTACAGGAGGTAAGTGACCCCCTCATTTCCACTGTAATAGGAGTAAACCCATTGGTTTATCAAATGAAAGTGCTAGAATAATTTCTTTGGTCTGTTTGCCTTGAGATTTATTAACATTGTCTCAGGGCAGTCATACAACATCTGCATAATACATATTACATAAACAAGAGATATTCAGGTACATATTAAAAACTTGAAATTTTGAAATAGGTTTTTATAACAGTAATACTTAGCTTATACTGATTAATTCACTCTAATTTACTCTTCTCTGACATGTTGCTTGACTACTATTTACTAAGGCTGCTTTTGATATAACATCACCAATGTCCTTCATGTTGCTGAGCACAATGAACACATTAAATTTCAACTCTAAATTGACCTCTCAACAGAATTCAGTGCAGTCTATCATTCATGTTATTGAGATGTTATAGTCCTTTGGCGTCTATGGCATTAAATTCTCCTTTCCACTCTTTGTCGGTTGTTTCACAGCTCTTCCTTTTCTTTGTTGTCTTTATCTGCTTTAATTCCTCCAAACTCAGTTTTACAGATAGCTTAGCAGTTAAGAGCACTGGAAGCTCATGGAGAAGACCCAGGGTTGGTTCCTAGCATCCACACGGTTGCAAACAACTTCTTGTAAGTCCAGTTTCAAGGGATCGGATGCTCTCTTCTGAACTCCACAGGCATTGCACTCATGTAGTGTACACACATCTGCAGGCAAAACACACACATACAATAAATAAATAAATAAACAAATAAATAAATAAATTTAAAGCCCTCAGTTTTAAAAGTTTCAGGCTTATTTTGACTTTCTCTTACTCTCTGAAAGAATCATATTCCTACATTACGACCTTCATGATCTTATCCAGGAACACAATGGGAAATGGGAAGGTGAAGAGCAGTTGTATGTAAGAGGAAGAACATTGCAGGCAGATTCCCACTTTTACTTTATATTTTAACTCAATTGACTTTTCAGAGAGTTTGTGCTTGTCCACTACAGACTTGTCTGTGCTCTCCTCTAAGTTCTTTCTTCTCATTGTGCTCTGTGCAATTCCTTTATAGCATTTACCCGTATAAGACTGTTATTGTAGTTATTTGTGCAATTATTATGTGTCTCCCTCATTAGTATGTAAGTTTCATAAAACAAGCATATTCCTATTTTGCCTATCACAGTGATTTGTATTGTCAATCAATAAACATTTTCTGAATAAATGCATAACTCAGTTCTTATCTTTGTGATTTGATTTTTCATAAAATAGTGTATTCTGAAAAGTCACATGGAACAATGATTACCAAAATATCACGACATTATCAGAACCTCCACTTTGACCCTGTAGATCATATAAATCTTTAAATTCAAGAAACTATGTTGTGAGAGGAAAAGAAATCATATTCAGCCTAAAAAGTTCTTTCTAAAGCTTAGCTACATATATAAGAGAGATGCTTAATAATTCAGATCTATTTTGATGCCTGCCTTTCAAAAAAGCTACAGAGATTTAAACTATAATGCAATGGATAAAAGAGCATGAATCACTTCTGAAATTATAGCTTTATTTCTGCTTAATAGAGCTATAATTTTTAAATAGACTACACTGACTCAATGAAATCTGTACATAATAAATGTACTCTTAATATCCTATTTGCTCAGTTAAAACGGGAAAACTCATACTTTCTGGACTAAGCAGCCAGATTAGTTTCCTTTAGACCTTCCAAAGTATTTTATCAAATAAACTGAATCTGAAGCATTAATCTGATCTGAAATATACAAACATTCACATGCACACGTGCACAAGGGCCTGTATGCACATACACAATATTTACTGAGTAGCACATTTTCACATATCTATCAAATTGCATTTAAATAAAGATAAAATAATGAAAAATTGATATTGTTGATAAGTTCTCCCATGGCCTATGCAGTGAGCTTTACTTGTAATTTTTTTTAAGTTTTTTTCGAGACGGGGTCTCCCTGTAGCTCCAGCTGTCCTGGAACTCACTCTGTAGACCAGGCTGGCCTTGAACTCACAAAGATCCACCTGCCTTTGCCTCCGGAGTGCTAGGATTAAAGGCATGCACCACCACACCCAGCTTACTTGCAAATTTAATAACAGAAATTCCCCTTATAAATGTTGCAGTGGAAACAGTGCACCTCTTTTCCTATTTTCACTGAATAAGATAAAGAAATAAAATTTCAACCACATGATCATCTCAATATATGCAGAAATAACATCTGATAAAATTCAACCCCATTAATAATGAAAAGTTCTCACCAGTCTGAAAATAGAAAGAAATTCTAACACACAGATACAGGGGTTGTAGGACTACACCATTTTGCATACTTAATAATATGAAACTAAAAGCTTTCCCCCTGAAAATTAGTAACAAGATGTATATTTTCTCTCATTACTCCCATTCAACAACATAATTGACATCTTAGTATGTATAAGGTAAGAAAAAGAAATAAAAGTCATCTAAATTGGTAAGACAGAAATGTAACTGTCTTCTTCATAGAGTGTATGATTCAGAATACAGAAAATCTGAAAATCATCCTAACTCTGACATCAGAATTACCCAAAAACCAGTTAGGTCACAGGATACAAGATCAGCATAAAAAGAATTTTATGTCTGTTTCCTAGTAATAAAATATATAAAATTTAAAAAGGAAATTTCATTTATAATGTAAAAAGAATTTTTTTAGAAATGAATTTAGAGCCAGCTGCACACACTACCTGTGCCCAGCTGCCAAGGCACATGTTTGTTGTGCAGGCAGTCGGCTGGTGACCTACCTCAGCAGGCGTCACCCAACACTAGGACCATAGAGAGGAACTGCGTGCATGGATAGAAGGTCAGCCAGCAGTGCACACTATCTGTGCCCAACTGCCCAGTTGGGGACCAGTGCGTAGGCCAAAGATTCAACCCCCCCACACCCCCTGCTCAAGCTACTGAAACTGAGGTGAAAGTGTAAAGTGCTGGTGCTGTGGTTTAAAGCTGTTGGGAGGATTCAGCAGTGTCAGTGATTGGAGGCTGCATAGTCAAAACTAAGCAAGAAACCAACAAGAAGCAAACTGAGCGACCAACCTATCCCCTATAGCAACATTTGAGATTAGCAACAGAAGGCAAACAAATAAACAAGGGGGGAAACAACAACAACAACAACAACAACAACAAAAATACATATGCCAAAAACACAACGGAAAAACAACAATATGGGAAAAGCTCAAAATAAATCCCCACTAAGCACATCCACTCCTGTAGAAGATCCCAACAATGAGACCTCTCTGGAAGGGAACTAAGATACTGACCTTAGAAGAACAATTGTAGACATATTCAAAGACTATAAAGAACAAATCAGAGAACTAAAGGGAAAGAATGAAAAACTCATGAAGGAAATAGAAGGAAAGAATGATAAACTCCAGAAAGAACTAAAAGGAGAGATTGATAAACTCAGAAAAGAACTAGAGGAAGAGAAATACAAACTCCGAAAAGAGCTAGAGGAAGAGAAATACAAAACTCTGAAAAGAACTAGAGGGAGAGAATGACAAACCATGGAAGGAAGTGGAAATATTGAAAATATCTCAAGATGAAAGGAAAAAAGAAACTGACCAGCAAAGCAAGGAGCTACAAGAAAAGAATGAAAAGCTCCAAAAGAACTGGAAATACTGAAGAAATCACAGGCTGAAATAAAAAAGGAAACTGAACATTCATCCAATCAGCAGGAAAGGATGGGAAAAAGCCTTAGAAGCAGAATGGAAGAAGCAGAAGAAAGAATATCAGACCTACAGGATAACACAGCACAGCTAGAAACCTCAAGTAAAGATTATGAAAAATTAAAAAAAAAAAACCACAAGAGTGGGACAACCAGGAAAAGTGGGATACCATGAAAAGACCAAACCTCTACATCATAGGGATAGAGGAAGGAGAAGAATCCCAAGAGAATGGCATTGATTAGATCTTCAACAGAATAATAGAAGAAAACTTCCCCAAACTGAAAAAAGACAAATCCATAGAAATACAAGAAGCACATAGAATACCAAATAGACAAGACCAGAAAAGAAATTCCCTACATCATATCATAGTTAAAACACTAGATGCTCAAAACAAGGACAAAATACTGAAAGCCACAAGAGAAAAACAAGTTACATACAAGGGGAAACCCATCAGAATCACACCTGACTTCTCAGTGCAAACCATGAAAGCCAGAAGAATATGGACCAAAGTATTCCCAGTATTAAATGACTTTATATGCCAACCCAGATTACTATACTCAGCAAAAATGTCAATCATAGTTGAAGGAGAAAGAAAAATCTTTCAGGACATAAACAAAATGAAAGAACACATGTCAAAAAAACACTTCAGAAAATACTCAAAGCAATTCAAAGAACAGAGGAAAGGAGCAACTATCCTTAAGCAACCCAAGAGAAAAATTACCAAAAGCATAACAGAGTAAATAAATACCTAGACCAAGAATGCAAACAAAAAATAAGTGGAAAGGAAACAACACACATCTCTCAATAATAACCTTAAATATTAATGGTCTAAACTCCCCAATTAAAAGACATAGACTGGGAGAATGGATTAGGAAACAGAATCCATCTATATGCTGCCTCCAAGAAACCCATCTCACCCTCAAGGACAGACAGCACCTTAGAGTGAAAGGATGGAAAAAATTATTCCAAGCAAATGATACCAAAAATCAAGCAGGAGTGGCTATTCTAATATCAGACAAAATCGACCTCAGAGTAAAATTAATCAGAAAAGACAAAGAGGGCCATTATATCCTTATCAATGGAACAATTAACCAAGAAGATCTCACAGTTTTAAATATTTATGCACCAAACTCTGGTGCACCGAACTTTATAAACACAATCCTTCAGGACCTCAAGGCACATATTAATCCCAGTACGCTAATAGTGGGGGACTTCAATACCCCACTGAGCCACCTGGATAGGTCAACTGGACAAAAAATAAACAGACAGACATCAGAACTGATCAACAGAATACACCAAATGGACTTCACAGATATCTACAGAGTATTCCATCCAAACACCAGAGAATATACTTTCTACTCAGCACCCCATGGAACATTCTCCAAAATTGATCACATACTCGGACAGAAAAGAAATCTCAACAAATGCAAAAGAATTGAAATTATTCCATGCATACTATCAGACCACAGTGCAATAAAGCTTAATATTAACACCTGGGTAAGCCCTACTAACTATAAGAACACATGGAGACTAAACAACACAATACCGAACAATGAGTGTGTCAGAGAAGAAATAAAGAATGAAATAAAAGCATTCCTGGTACTAAATGAAAATGACAATACAACACAACAAAACATGTGGGATACACTAAAGTCAGTCCTAAGAGAGAAATGTATAGCCCTAAGTGCCCACATTAAAAAAAAATAACAAAAGTACTACAAGTAAATGATCTAACACTGCAGCTTAAAACACTTGAAAGACAACAACAAATGAATCCTAAACCCAACACACAGGAAGAAATAACAAAAATCAGAGCAGAAATCAATGAAATAGGAACAGAGAAAACAATACAAAAAAATCAAAAGAATGAATCCAAAAGCTGGTTCTTTGAAAAGATAAACAAAATAGATAGACCTCTAGCCCAGTTAACCAAAAGAAAGAAAGAGCAACTCAAAATCAATAGCATTTGCGATGAAAGGGGAAATATCACAACAGATAAAGAAAAGATCCAGGCAATCATACGAGAATACTTCAAAAACCTATACTCTAATAAATTTGAAAACCTAAGAGAAATGGATGAATATCTGAAATTCTGGGATTCTCCAAAGCTTAACCAAGAAGAGACTGACAGCTTAAACAGACCCATAACACTTGAGGAAACTGAAGCTATAATAAAAAGACTCCCAACTAAAAAAAGCACAAGACCAGATTGCTTCACAGCAGAATTCTATAAAACATTTAAAGAGGTCTTATGACCATTACTACTAAACTTTTCAGAATGATGGACAGAAGGAAATATCCCAAATTCCTTCTACGAAGCCAGCATCACTCTAATACCAAAACCAGGCAAAGTCACAAACAAGAAAGAAAACTATAGACCCATAGCATTGATGAACACAGATACAAAAATTCTCAACAAAATACTTGCAAATCACATACAGACCCACATCAAAAAGATCATCCATCACGACCAGGTTGGATTCATACCAGAGATGCAAGGATGCTTCAACATAGATAAATCAATACATATCATAAACACATAAATAGACTTAAAGAAAAAAAACACACAATCATCTCAATTGATGTAGAAAAAGCTCTCAACAAAATCCAGCATCCGTTCATGCTTAAAGTCTTAGAGGGAATTGGACTGGAGGGATCATTCCTCAATATAATCAAAGCCATATATAAGAAACCCACAGACAACATCACTGTAAATGGAGAAAAGTTGGAAGTATTCCTCTTAAAGGCAGGGACCCGACAAGGCTGTCCACTATTCCCACTCCTCTTCTATATAGTGCTTGAAATGCTCGCTAGGGCAATAAGGCAAGAAAGCAAAATTAAAGGAGTACTAATTGGAAAAGAGGAAGTAAAACTATCCCTTTTGCAGATGATATGATAGTTTACCTAAGGGATGCTAAAAACTCCACCAGAAAACTCTTAGAAACAATCAAAAGTTTCAGTAAAGTGGCAGGACACAAAATAAAGCTAGAAAAATCAATAGCCTTCCTTTACACCAACAATAAGCAACTGGAGAAGGAATATAAGGAGACCTTCCCAATCACAAGAGCCTCAAAAAATAACTAGGAATAAACCTAACCAAAGACACCAAAGACCTCTACAACAAAAATTTAAAACCCTGAAGAAGGAGATTGAAAATGACATCAAAAGATGCAAAGACCTCCCATGCTCATGGATTGGAAAAATTAATATAGTAAAAATGTCCATTCTACCCAAATTAATATACAGATTCAATGCAGTCCTAATCAATATCTCCATGAGCTTTTTCACAGACTTGGAAAAAAAATCCTTAAATTCATATGGAAAAACAAAAGACCCCTAATAGCTAAAGCAACCCTGAGTGAAAAGTGCAATACTGGGGGGATTACATTACCAGACTTCAAGCTATATTACAGGGCTATAGTCATAAAGACAGCCTGGTACTGGCAAAAAAAAAAAAAAAAAAAAAAAAAAAAAAAAAAAAAAAAAAAAAAAAAAAAAACCAGAACCATTGACCAATGGAACAAAATTGAAGATCCAAACTTGAGCTCATATAACTTCAGCCACCTCATATTTGACAAAGGGGCCAAAAAAATAGCTCAATGGAGGAAAGACATCTTCGGCAAATGGTGTTGGCAAAACTGCATCACCATTTGTAAAAGCAAAATACCCTACCTCTCACCCTGTACAAAAATCAACTTCAAGTGGATCAAAGATCTCAATGTGAATCCTGAAACCCTGAAGGTGATAAAAGAAAAAGTTGGCAACAACCTACAAGACATAGGTGTAGGAGGAGACTTTCTAAACCAGACAGTAGCCACATGGGAAGTAAGGTCAACAGTTGACAAGTGGGACCTCATAAAACTCAAAAGCTTCTGTACAGTGAAAAACAATCAAGGAGGTGAAGAGAAAACCCACAGAGTGGGAAGAAATCTTTACCAGTGACACATCTGACAGAGGGTTAATGTCAAGAATATATAAACTACTGAAAAAACAAAGAAGTAAGAAGACAAACGACCTACTCAAAAGATGGAGCAAAGAGCTGAACAGTCTTCACCAGTGAGGAATTAAAGATGGCTGAGAAACATCTTAAAGAAGTGTTCATCATCATTAATAATTAAGGAAATGCAAATTAAAACCACTCTCATATCATCTCACTCCAGTACGGCTAGCTTAGATCAAGAAAACAAAAGACAACAGATGCTGGAAGGGTTGTGGAGAAAGGGGAACACTCATTCACTGCTGGTGGGAATTGTAAACTTGTACAACCACTACGGAAAGCAGTGTGGAGAACCCTTGAAAGACTCGGAATGAGCTTACCACCTGACCCAATCATACCACTCCTGGGTATATATCCCAAAGACTCATCCTACTGCAAAGATATATGCACATCCATGTTTATTGCAGCTCTCTCCACAATGGCAAAGAGCTGGAACCAACCCATATGCCCCTCAACAGATGAGTGGATGACAAAAATGTTGTACATCTACACAATGGAGTACTATTCAGTGGTAAAGAAAGATGGCATTATGAACTTTGCAGGTAAATGGATGGAGCTCGAAGACATTATGCTGAGTGAGGTGACACAGTCCCAGAAAGACAAATGGAGAATGGTTTCCCTCATTTGTGGATGCTAACACCAAATCCCCCAGATGAAAGTCAAGCTGAGCAACAGTATGGTTATATTTTTGGTAATCTGAAAGCAATTATGTTGTCATAATGTGAATCCCTCAATGGGCTCTAGAATCCACCCATCAATTATTTTCAGACTCTGTAATTACTGTATATGGGTGGAGAGTATGTATCCATATTTTAGAATAATATGAAATTAACGGAGGAAAATGTGAATTCCTCAGCATTAAAAAAGACTGAGAGAAAGATGCAGGACAGTTATGACAGAATACATGATCTGGGATGGTTTGGGGTGGGGAGGGAGGGAAGGGATAGGGGAATATGCCCGAAGAGAAATGAAAAATGATGTACGAAATACATAAAACATCAATTAAAATTTTTTAAAAAAGAAATGAATTTAACAAAAGTGCAAAATTTCTACACTATTACTAGAGTGTTGACATCAATTTAAAATAATCTAAATAAATGGAGATACATGTTTATGGACTGGAAGACTCATTGTTTTTATTATTATAGATGTATGTGTATGTGTGTATGCACATTTGTGGGGGGTGCTGTCCACAGAGGCCAGAAGAAGGCATAGGATACCCTGGAACTGGAGTTACAGGCAGTTCTGAGCTAGTGAACATGGATCTTGGGGTCAGAACGCTATTTCTCTGAAAGAGCACTATGCCCTTTTAACTGCTGGTCTATATCTTCAGCCCAGTCCAACATTATTATGATGGCAATTATCCCCAACCTGATATACAAATTTAGTGCAACCCTCATCAAATTTACAGCTTACTCTTGCTTTTTGAACTTTTGTACTTGGAGAAAGGGCTGAGGTAAAACAGAGTGAAGCATGGTCAATGTATATTTATTGGTATGATAGTTCATTTTGTCAACTTGAATGGATCAAGAGACACCTATAAGATTATTTAAGCACACTTATGGGTGTATCAGTGAAGTCATGTATAGATACACTTGGCATGTGGTCACCAACTGAGAGGGAAACACATATCCTGAATGGGGGCAGCACTAGCCAATAAGTTAATGGGCCCAGAAGAACAGATATGGAAGAAAGATGAAGCCAATATGTAAAAGCTCCAGGCTCTCTAAGCATGTATGTCTGTGGTTGTTGTCATCACTCACATGTGGACTTTGGATTCCAGCTTCTTCAGTCTTTTAATGTGGACTCACACTAGTGACATTCTAGGGAGCTTCCTGACCTCTAGCCTTACACTGGGACTCCATCACTATCTCCCCTTGTTCTGAGGTTTCTACTTTCTTAGACTGAGTTCTGTATGTGTTCAGTACACAGAAAGCTATTGTTACACTAACCAACCTCCAGGCATGTAAGCTAATGTAATAACTCACCATATATGTGTGTCTATATATGTATCCTATTAATTATATTCCTTCAGAAAATCTGAATACAACTGCAAGGATGCTCCATGTTGGGGTGATAGAATGTCCTCAAATTAGATGTGGTGATGGATATAGATTTTTATAAATTTGCTAAAACCCATTGATTGAGTTGTGCATGTAAATGAGTGAATTTAAGTTATAAGGGTATAAAATTCTTAAAATAGTTTATTATTTTTATTTTATGTGTAGGAGTGTATTGCCTGCAGGCATGTAAGTGTTCCTGTGTCATACAGTGCCCATGGAGATAAGAAAAGGGCATCCAATTCCCTGAAACTGGAGTTATGGATGGTTGTTAGCCCCCATGTGCATTCTGGGAACTGAACCCAGGTCCTATGCAAGAGAAGCCAGTGTTCTTAAATGCTGAGGCAAAGCCATCACTACAGCCCCAAAAGTGTTAAAAAATAAATGTCTAACAAATATATTATTAGAGCTAGTTCCATGCCAAGCGAGCTCAGTTTTTCTTTTTTTCTTTTTTTTTTTATTTTTTTATTAATTTTTATTTCTGTATGTGTTTGAATGTACTGTCTGCATGCAAGTCTGTGCACCCGTGTCGTGCAATGCCGTGGAGGTCAGAAGAGGGTCTCGGATTCCCCTGGAACTGGAGTTCTCCTGGAGTTGGAGTTTCAGACGGTTCTCGGCCGCCATGTGGGTGCTGGGGATCGAACCCGGGTCCTCTGTAAGAGCGGTCGACGCTCTTAACCGCTAGGCCATCTCTCCAGCCCCATATTGGATCAAATTTTAAATACTTTCGTCTTTTCAGTAAGAACCATCTTATTTATTTATTTATTTATTTGTTTATTTATTTATTTTTATTTTTTGTATAT
This sequence comes from Rhizomys pruinosus, assembly GCA_009823505.1. Classification (NCBI taxonomy): domain Eukaryota; kingdom Metazoa; phylum Chordata; class Mammalia; order Rodentia; family Spalacidae; genus Rhizomys; species Rhizomys pruinosus. The sequence goes on along the minus strand of VZQC01004035.1, from coordinate 265,146 downwards.
TTTTATAGAAGTTTTGTGCATTTCATACATCCTTTCTTGCTGGTAGTTTATATTCCTTTAGTCACTCATGACCGTATTCTACACGCTGTTCTCTCCCCTCAAGCTTCAAGGTTGTCCCCTGCCTGCAGGCAGACCTGAGTTAAGGAAAAATCAATTTTGGTTTTAGAGTTAGCCTTTAGTAAATCTATGTAAATAGAAAAAATACACAAAATAATTTTCATCCAAAACCTAAAAATGGTAAATAATCATTAGAGAACAAAAATTAGTTTTAATTTTTGGTAGACCAAGTTGGCTTGAAAATCTTTATACAAAGCTGGTATAAAATTCAAATAGAAGTGAATTAAAATGACTTGTTATTTTGTTCAGCAGTAGGTTACAGACCACATGATCCTCCTGACTACCTAGTTACTTCCCTTCCTGGGACGCATTTTCACCCTAGGAGTTCTCCTGACTATCACACCCTGTGTTCTCTGGTTTATCAAAAACTGAATCAATACTCTCACTGAGATTGCAGCTTAGACTGTTTTAGTCCAATACCAGGCCATCCCCGGGGACCCCCTAGAGGACTATGACATTACTGTTCCATTTTAATTAAAAAAACAAAGAAGGGGCTGTAGGAATGAAACTTTGTCTCGCTTGAGGCAAGAACTTGTAAAACCTGTCCCGAAAAATCTCCGAGAGTTATTTGATATCTCTGTGGGCATTCAGTTGTCTCTCTGAGTTATCTGTGGCTCCAGAAGGTCCGGAATATTATAATGTTTTCTCACCTCACCTATCTCTGCAAAGTCCCAGGACTGGATAGCCCCTTCCCTTCAGGCATAGTTTACCAGTTGCACAAACAGGAGCTCTGCAGCCCTCCCTCCCCTCGTTGGAGCCAAGATGGCTCTCCCTTCCCCTCTTTTCTGCCCCCACTTCCTTGCCCAGAACACAGTAGCCTTCAATATATAAAGACATCACTGGCATGAATAAAACTGAGTTACATTCCTCCCAGCTCTCTCTATGTGAGTCTGTTCATTTTCCACAGGTCATCTTCTATGGTCCCCCCTCCCCTCTCCTTTCCAGGAACTAAGACTAGAGGCAGTCTGCCTGCAGGCAGGGGACAGCCTTGAAGCTTGCAGGGAGAGAAGAACAGCCTGTGCAATGTGGTCACACATGACTAAAGGACTGTAAACTATCAGGACTTTCTCAGTCCAATTTAGACTCATTTCCTTTTCCATGCCCCCCATTACACCAATGTTCTTGCATTCAGCCATACTGGCCCAGTATCTTTCTCTGAGTCTTTTAAAAAATTTCAAAACAGAGGATCACTGCCATAGGGAGAACTTTACTGTTTCAGTTAGTTCCCTGTGCAAGTTCTTTTGTTGTTGTTCCCTCTAATTTGTATTGCTTCAACATATGCATGTATTTATATCATACCTATACTTAAATTATGTCTTCTGAAAATAAACTATATGTTATTTCCATATCATATTTCAGGATTCACATTTTTCCTCTTTAAATTTATATTACTCTAGAGTATGCCAACATACACTACACTCATACCAAGATTACAAAGTCTGAAAATAAGTGGTAGGTTAATTTTAGAGCCTGTTAAGAAATTTACATTATAAGACCACAGTTGCTTTCAGAAAAAAAGAGGAATATAACATTGACATTGCTCAGTTTGCCTTACAAGTATGTGCTTGGTGCTAGCATCCACAAATGAGGGATATCACTCATCTTTTGTTTTTCTGGGACTGTATTACTTCACTTAGCATAATATCTTCTAGATCCATCCATTTACCTGCAAAATTCATGATGTCATCTTTCTTTACCGCTACATAGAACTCCATTGTGTAGATGTGCCACCTTTTCTCTATCCACTCATTTGTTGGGGGCATTTGTGTTAGTTCCAGCTCTTTGCTATTGTGAAGAGAGCTGCAATAAACACGGCAGTGCATGTATCTCTGTGGTAGGATGAGTCTTGTGGGTATATAACCAGGAGTGGTATGACTGGGTCAAATGGCAAGCTCATTTTGAGTCTTTTAAGGTTTCTCCATACTGCTTTTTCACAGTAGTTGAATGAGTTTACATTCCCACAAGCAGTGGATGAGTGTTCCCTTTTTCCCACAACCTCTCCAGCATTTGTTATTATTTGTTTCCTTCATGATAGCCAGTCTTATCAGAGTGAGATGATATCTTAAAGTGGTTTTAATTTGCATTTCCTTAATTATTAGCAATGTTGAACACTTTTAACAATGTTTTTCAGCCGTTTTATTTCCTCATTTGTGAAGTCTCTGTTCAGTTCTTTGCTCCTTCTTTTGAGTGAATCATTTGTTTTCTTAGTTGTTTTTTGAGCAGTTTATATATTCTAGAAGTTAATGCTCTGTCAGATGTATCAAGAGTGAAGGTTTCCTCCCACTCTGTGGGTTTTCTCTTCAATTCCCTGATTGTTTTCTTTGCTATACAGAAGCTTTTGAGTTTAATGAGGTCTCACTTGTTAATTACCCACCTTATTTCCTGTGCAACTGCTGTATGATTTAGAAAGTCTTCTTTTAGCTGAAGTCTTGAGTTTCAGGTTTCACATTGAGGTCATTGATCCATTTGGAGTTGGTTTTTATACAAGGTGAGAGGTAAAGGTTTAGTTTTATTCTTCTACAAGTGGTGATCCAGTTTTGACAACACCATTTGCTGAAGATGCTTTCTTTCCTCCATTGAGTCTTCTTGGCCCCTTTGTCAAATATGAGGTGGCTGAAATTCTTTGTGATCATGTTTGGATCTTCAGTTTTGTTCTATTGATCTACAGATCTGTTTTTGTGCCAGTACCAGGCTGTTTTATGACTATATCCCTGTAATATAGTTTGAAGTCTGGTGTAATGATCCCTCCTGTATTGCTCTTTTCACTCAAGGTTGCTTTGGCTATTTGGGGTCTTTTGTTTTTCCATATGAATTTAACGATTATTTCCAGGCCTGTGAAGAAACTCATGGGGATTTTAATGGGGATTGCATTGAATATGTATATTAATTTGGGTAGAATGGAGGTTTTTAATATAGTAATTTTTCTAATCCATGAGCATGGGAGGTCTTTCCACCTTCTGATGTCTTCTTCAATCTCCTTCTTCAGGGGTTTAAATTTTTTGTTGTAGAGATCTTTGGTGTCTTTAGTTAGGTTTGTTCCTAGGTAATTTATTGCTTTTGAGGCTATTGTGAGTGAGAGGTTCTCCTTATATTCCTTCTTCATTTGCTTGCTGTTGGTGTAAAGAAAGCCTACTTATTTTTCTAGGTTAATTTTTACCCTGACACTTCACTAAACTTGTAATAGTTTCTAGGAGTCTTCTGGTAGAGTTTTTAGCATTCCTTAGGTAAACTATCACATCGTCTGCAAAAAGGGATAGCTTGACTTTCTCTTTTCCAATTAGTACTCCTTTCTTGTGTTATTGTCCTAGCAAGTGTTTCAAGCACTATAATGAACAGGAGAGGTGATAGGGATCAGCCTTTAAGGGGAATGCTTCTAAGTTTTCTCCATTTGGGGTGATGTTGGCTGTGGGTTTGTTGTATATGGCTTTGATTATGTTGAAGAATGATCCCTCTAGTCCAGTTACTTCTATGACTTTAAGCATGAACGGATGCTGAATTCTGTGAAACGCTTTTTTTGCATCAATTGAGATGATCTTGTGTTTTTTGTCTTTCAGTCCATTTTTGCATGTTATGATATTTATTGATTTACATATGTTGAACCATCCCTGTATCTCTGGTATAAATCTAACTTGGTCATGATGGATGATCTTTTTGATATGGGTCTGTATGCAGTTTGCAAATATTTTGTTGAGAATTTTTGTGTCTATATTCATTAATGAGATGGGTATATGGTATTCTGGTTGTATCTTTGCCTAGTTTTGGTATTAGAGTGATGCTGTATTTATAGAAGGAATTTGGGTGATTTCCCTCTGTATCCTTCTGAACAGTTCGAGTAGTAATGGCTGTCAGTCTTCTCTAAGTGTTCTATAGAATTCTGCAGTGTAACCATCTGGGCCTGTTTTTTTTTTTTTTTTTGGAAGGGTTTTTATTACGTTTTCAGTTTCCTCCAATACTATGGTTTTGTTTAAGTTTGTTTAAGCTGTCAATGTCTTCTTGGTTGAGCTTTGTTGAATTCCAGGATTTCAGATATTCATCCATTTCTCTTAGGTTTTCAAGTTTAGTAGAGTATAGGTTTTTGAAGTATTCCCATATGATTTTCTGGATCTTTTCATTGTCTGTTGTGATATTTCCTCTTTCCTCATGAATTATATTGATTTGTAGCTGCTCTTTCTTTCTTTTGGTTAACTGGGCTAGAGGTCTATCTATCTTATTTACCCTTTCAAAGAACCTGCTTTTGGACTGATTGATTCTTTGTATTGTTTTCTTTGTCTCTATTTGATTGATTTCTGCTCTGATTTTTGTTATTTTTTCCTCTCTATGGGGTTCAGGGTTCATTTGTTGTTGTCTCTCAAATATTTTTAGCTGCAGTGTTAGATCATTTATTTGTACCCTTTATGTTTTTATTTTTCCCATGTAGGCATCCATGGCTATAAATTTCCCTCTTAGGACTCCCATAGGTTTTGTTGTGTTGCATTGCCATTATCATTTAGTGCCAGGAATGCTTTTATTTCTTTCTTTATTTCTTCCTTGACTCATTCATTATTCAGGAGTGTGTTATTTAGTCTCCATGTGTTCTTGTAAGTAGTAGGGCTTATCCTGATGCTGGTATTGAGCTTTATTGCACTGTGGTCTGATAGAATGCATGAAATTATTTCACTCCTTTTGTATTTGTTGAGGTTTATGCTGTTACAGTATGTGGTCAATTTTGGAGAATGTTCCATGGGGTGCCCAGTAGAAAGTATATTCTCTGGTGTTTGGGTGGAATATTCAGTAGATGTCTGTGGGGTCCATTTGGTGTATTGCATTGTTAGGTTTTGATGTCTCTCTGTTTAGTCTTTGTCCAGTTGACCTATTCAAAAGGCTCAGTAGGGTATTGAAGTCCCCCACTATTAGTATGGTGGGATTAATCTGTGCCTTAAGGATTGTGTTTATAAAGTTCAGTGCATCAGAGTTTGGTGCATATATATTTATTATTGTGAAAGCTTTATGGTTAATTGTTCCTTTTATAAGGATGTAATTTCCCTCTTTGTCTCCTCTGTTTAGTTTTATTTTGAGGTCTATTTTGTCTGATATTAGAATAGCAACTGCTGCTTGCTTTTGATGCTATTCACTTAGAATATTTTTTCCATCCTTTCACTTTAATTTGGTGCCTCTCCTTGAGGGTAAGTTGTGTTTCCCACCCACAGCATATAGGTGGAGTCTATTTTCTAATCCACCCTCCTAGTCTATGTCTTTTGATTGGGGAGTTTAGACCATTAATATTTAAGTTATTAATGAGAGATGTGCGTTGCTTCTTTTCACTTTATTTTCCATCTGCATTCTTCATCTAGATTTGTATTTTTGTAGTTATACATTTATTAATTTCTCTCTCTCTCTCTCTCTCTCTCTCTCTCTCACTGTTTGGAGATATTTTCTCATTTCTTCTGTCCTTTGAATTGCCTCGAGTATTTTCTAAAGGGTTGGCTTTCTAGACATGTATTCTTTCATCTTGTTTATGTCATGAAAGATTTTTCTTTCTCCTTCAACTATAATTGACATTTTTGCTGGGTATATTAGTCTGGGTTGGCATTTATAGTTGTTTAGTACTGGGAATACTTTGGTATATGTTCTTCTGGCTTTCATAGTTTGCACTGTAAAGTCAGCTGTAATTCTAATGGGTTTCCCCCTTATATGTAACTTGTTGCTTTTCTTTTGTGGCTTTCAGTATTTTGTCTTTGTTTTGGGCATCTAGCATTTTAATTATGATTTAGCGTAGGGAGTTTATTTTCTGATCTTGTCTATTTAGTGTTCTATGTGCTTCTTGTATTTGTATGGGTTTGTCTTTTTTCAGTTTGGGGAAATTTTCTTCTATTATTCTGTTTGAAGATTTGATCAATACCATTGTCTTGGGATTCTTTTCCTTCCTCTATCCCTATGATATGGAGGTTTGGTCCTTTCATAAAGTCCCACATTTCCTGATTGTTCCACTCTTGCATTTAAAAATTTTTTCATATTCTTTTCTTGAGTGTTCTAGTTCTTCCACTTTATCTTCCAGTCTTGATATTCTATTTTCTGCTTCCTTCAATCTGTTCCTGAGGCTTTCTCCCATTCTTTCCTGTTGATTGGGTGAGTGTTCAATTTCCTTTTTCCTTTCATCATATGATTTCTTTACTGTTTCCATTTCCTTTTGGAGCTGGTCTGTTTCTTTTTTTCATTTCAGCCTAGTATATCTTCAGTGATTCCACTTCCTTCTGGAGTTTGTTATTCTCTGCCTCTAGTTCCTTCCCGAGTTTATCATTCTTTCCCTCTAGTTCCTTCCTGATTTTGTCATTCTCTCCCTTTAGTTCTTTGACTTGTTCATTATGTTCCTTGATTTCTTTGAGTATGTCTAATATTGTTGTTCTAATATCTGTGTCTTGGGTTGCTTCTTTTATAAGACTGGTAGAGTTTGGTGTGGATTTAGTCTGTGTTCTTCCCATGTTGTTTTTCATTGTGTTTTTGGCTTATGGGTTTGTTTTGTTGTTTGTATTATGATGTGAATCTCAACTGTTTCTTCACTGCTTTGGAGGCTTCCTTTACTTGTTTTCTTCAGGTGATTTCTTTGTCTTCTCCTTGTTTATGGAGGGCTGGCTGGTCTAGGTTTCAGGTTTTCACTTTTGGTTATATATTGGAAAGTCCAGGCTGGACTTTCCAATATATAACCAAATATATAACTTTTTCCAATATATAACTTTGGAAAGAAGGCTCTGCAGAAATTGGATAGGTGATAACCAAGTTGGTTCACCATTGAGTGCTGCACTCACTCTGCTTCTCTCTGGCCAGTTCCTCTAGGTTAGCTATGAAGCATAGTGTTCTGGGACTGGAATTGTGGAAGGCTTCTGTCTCTTCTACTTCCTTGTGCCTTGGACTCACTACCTCTATTCCCACTGGGGTACTCTCACCACTGCTCAGGGGAGTTTGCTCCTTTGGCCCACAAGCCAGCCCCCTATGTGCCCTGCCCATGCCAATCACGCAAGAGGGATGTGGTGTTTTGACTGGGCACTGAGACCCAGGATGCTGGTGCTGGATTCCCATGCAGGTCTGGCTCACCTGTCTGTGTTCCAACCACCTGTGCTGAACCATTACTTTCAAGTAATTCACCAGAATGACAAACTCAAAGAGAAAAGGTTAAATCTATCTATCTATCTATCTATCTATCTATCTATCTATCTATCATATCTGTATCCTCTAATTGTTTTAGGAAACATGTTGTCATGGAAATCTTCAAGCAATGTTAATAATGTCATGTTGGAATGGGTGGTGTGTTCTAAAAAGCATGTCCCATAAATATTATCATGGCAAAATTGGAACTGTCTACAGTTTTGCTCAGCATGCTGTTGGCATTGTTGTAAACAAGGAAGTTAAGAACAAGATTCTGGTCAAGACAATTTATGTGCATACTGAGCATATTAATCATTCTAACAGGCAAGCTAGTTTACTGAAGATATGAAGGAAAATTACAAGGAAATGAAGAAAGCCAATGAGCAGGGTAACCAGACTGAAATGAAGCAGCCTATAGCTCTCACACAAAGAAGAACACTTTAGGAATACCATTGGGAAGGAGCTTGAGTTGCTAGAAACAAGGCCCTATGAATTTATGGTATTATAAGTGTAAATAAAGAAGACCATCTATATTATAAATAAAAATCTTATATGGGTGATGTTAGACTTCCATTGTTTATTTGAGCCAACCACTTAGGTTCAAGGATTTTTTTTTAAATACCCAGTGGATTCATCCTACTGCAGAGATACTTGTCCATCCATGTTTGTTGCTGCTCTTTTCACAATGATAAGAGATGGAAGCCACCCAAGTGTACCTCAACTGGCAAGTGGATAATGAAAATGTGGTACATTTACACCATGTAGTTCTACTCAGTGGTATAGAAAGATGAAATAATGAAATTGTAGGAAAAAGGACAGAACTCGAATCTGTTTTGCTAACTGAAGTAACACAGACTTAGAAAAACAAATGATGTACATTCACCCTAATTTGTGGGTGCTACCACCATACCTTTCTATGTGAATATGTATCCTGATGTAACTGCATGAAGCTGGAAAATGGAAAGGAACCAGGGAGGTGAAGGGAAAGAAGGAACCTGAGAGTGAACAGTAGGAGATAGGTGTTACTAGTGGAGAGCTGGATAAAATTGGGTTATTTAAATGAGAGTGGGAAGGGAGGGATATACGAGGAACTTTGGGTATAAAGGGGAAGGCAAAGGTCAAGAGAGGTGGGGCCATAAGAGACTAGTATTATAAAGGGATGGGGAAATGCAGACAATTTACATGGAGAGAGCATGGAGAGAGGGTTAGATATGGAGAGAGAGAGAGAGAGAGAGAGAGAGAGAGAGAGAGAGAGAGAGAAAATAATGCCTAGCTAGTGTAAAAAAAAAAAGAGAAAATAGTATTTGCCCAAAACCCTACTGGCTACACATACACTAGCTGTACATGAGTCCATGGCTATAGCCGAAGGCTACGTATCAAAAAAAAAAACAGTGCCAGAAATGTGAAACCTTCCTTTGAATAACAACTCAACAGGCCAGAGTAGCCCAAGAGACTCCCCAAACTATACAGGCTATTGCCACGGCCATTGATTGCTTCCTAGAATCTGAAGGTAAGACGCTATTGCTGAAGACAGGACATACTTTGGACACAGTATTTGGAGCAATGGAGCTGGAACTGACCTGGAAGCTTCTTTCCCTGAAGGCTACCTCTCATAGCTTTGGACAACACTAGGAAAGCTTCTAAGGAAGAATATCTATCAATGATCCAACTCCAGCTTCTAGGCTAAATAAACATATTAGTGACTGGTACAGCAAAGAACATTGGTGCAGTGGTGGCACATTTATCTTTGGGGTAATCAACAGCTAACTAATTGAACTTAAAGTCCACTCAGTGGGAGGAAACGTGTGTGGTGCTGTAAACATAGATAAATACATGTGGCTGGAGACATCATACATCTTAGAGAAAACCCCAACTCTGTCATATCCTTAGACAAATATAATTTCTTACTATGTATAAAATATGTATCCTTATATTCACAGACAAGCATCCCAGTCACCACTCATCAAAGAAGTTTCTTTTGCACCAGATGGAGAATATTACAAAGTACCATGATTGGTCACACACAGTGTTTTTGAATTGTCCAAGCCTAAGCAGCACATCTACAATGTAACCTCTACACCTAAGGCAGAGGAACATAGAACAAGGGGGTAAAGAGAACACTAATGAATCTCTCAATTCTCATTAATGAAACTCCCTTATGCAACAGAAGGCCAGGGACACAAAATGTCACAAATGGAAAAAGCATAGAGATTAAGGGTCTACAAATTGTGGGTCCTTGGACAGGACTCATATATTAATCTTCACCCACCCAGGGCTCATGGACCATTGTGGAAGAGGGAGGAGAAAGGTTGTAAGAGCCAGGGAGGAGGTGCACGACCATATGGAAATGGAGTTCTACAAGCTCTTGGGACCTTGAACATGAACCTACAGCAATGGTGTCAGCACACACAAAACCTATGCAAACTCAAACAGACAAAAGCCTGGCACAGAGGTGTGGAAATGGGCAACAAGCCACAATCCAAGTTGAAGAATTATTGGCAGCTGATTGCTGCTGGAAGAGGAAAAGCTGATCTTAAAGGGAACCCTAGATAGGCTGACTAGACCCCAGAGGATGAAGTTGCACTGAGGAAAGTCTAGGGACACTAACTTGACAGGATAGGGTTTAACACAAATGATAGGATTAAAGGAGTGTGCCACCATGCCTGGCTTATCTATGTGGGTGCTGGGAATCAAACCCAGGTCCTCTGCAAGAGCAGTTGGTGCTTTTAACTGCTGAGCCATCTCTCCAGCCGCTAGATTGCATTTTCTATGTGTGGGATAAACACTCAGGTTTTGGGCCCTGAAAATCCTGCCTCTGTCATTCCTGGGGTTGTTATAGGAGCATGCCAGTGGGAAAGGAGAGATAATGATGACTACAATTGATTGAGATCTTGTTATTTTTTCTGTAAATACAGAACATTTTTGAGTCTGAAGTGGTTGCAAGTATTAGAAATTCTCCTTTACCATGTCTGTGTGTTAATGTGAAGTCTGATGTACATTAATTTATGAAGTGCTAAGAGTCCATGTAGTAGAACAAGATATTTTACTCAACAAAATGCTAATTTAACTCTGAGCTGAATTCTTTTATGAATCCCTATGAGAAGTATCTTGTCTTCTACTTACTATTCTATGATTCTCTTATTTTCAGAGGCTAAATACAGAAAAACTCAATAAATACAGAAAAACTCAATAAAAATAAAAAAAAATAATTCAGAAGAAGTCCTGAAGTCCTGTTCAGAGCTAACTAGATTGTATTTTCTTTTCTTTTTTATTTTTATTTATTTATTTATTTTTATTTTTTTATTTATTTTTTTTTTTGAGACAAGGTCTCCCTATAGCTCCTGCTTTCTTGGAACTCACTCGGTAGACCAGGCTGGCCTTGAACTCACAGAGATCTGCCTCCCAAGTGCTAGGATTAAAGGAGTGTGCCACCACACCCAGCTTAAAGACGGTTCTTAGGCACCATGTGTAGCCACCATGTGGGTGCTGGGAATCGAACCCAGGTCCTCTGCAAGAGCAGTTGGTGCTTTTAACCGCTGAGCCATCTCTCCAGGCCCCAGATTCCACTTTTTTTTTAGATTGCATTTTCTATGTGTGGGATAAACTCTCAGGTTTTGGGTCCTGAAGATCCTGCCTCTGTCATATACCTGAGATACTTAACATTTAAACTCTAAAATTATCTGACATTTTGAAAAGGAGATAAACATGATTTCACATTTATTGAGAAGAGTTAAGGTAGGATTTTTTCAGTAACATGGTAAGTGCTCAGTCAAAACAAATGCTCTACTCTATGCACTGAATTCTTGACATCCTGACATAAACCAATGAAACCACTTACTAATTTGAAGACTTACTCATATTTTTCTAAGGCTGAACCAGGACTAAGATTTTCTACTTGGTTGTCCTGTTTTATTTCAGGTTGCAGTACAGAGAGTGGCTGCCTTATCTCTAAGTTCTTTTCATCCATTTGGTCTTGGTTTGGGGTTTCCTCAACAGTTTGTGTGTTTGTAAGTCTGAGTGTCAAATGTGAGAGGCTGTCACTGTTCTACTTAAGAGAAACACTTACAAACCTTTACAGCTTCTGGTGGAGCTGGAGTGACCTTGAGGATGGCCTTAGATATATGGTGTATATAAAACAAAGAGAAGATTTTGTTTTCCATTACAATGTCGGCCAAACTTCACTTTTTGGACAGGTAATGGAGTTCTCAGAACTTCAGAATCAGACAGGAACTTGGTCTAAGTAAGAATCTTTAGTTGAACATATAATAAATTGGATATCAGAGTGGGTCAAGTAGCCTCTGAAAATAAAAGAATCATAGGATAGTAAGTATAAGACAAGATACTTCTCATAGAGATTCATAAAAAAAATTCAGCTTAGAGTTAAATTAGCATTTTGTTGAGTAAAATATCTTGTTCTAGCTACATGGACTCTTAGCACTTTATAAATTAATGTACATCAGACTTCACGTTAACACACAGACATGGTAAAGGAGAATTTCTAATACTTGCAACCACTTTAGACTCAAAAATGTTGATTTGCCTATGTTCTTATGATGTCTCCACTTTTCTTTCTTGCATATGTCCCTATTTTCACCTTCCTTTAGTTTAGTGATTTCTACCCAGCTCTATTGTGCAAGAAGATAAAGTGGTCAATGGGGACAGAAGCAATTCTATTATAGCCTGCACATTCATTTATCTAGATCCAGATAATTCCTTGCTTTTTTTTAAAGAAATATGAGCAAGAAATACTCCTTCAATCTCCTAGGTGTTTGGTAGATCCATTTTAATAATATAGGTAATTAAAAGCAAAGAAGTTTCCCAGATGGTGTTAAATAGAGATAGGACAATAGAGTAGAGTCAGAGAGAAAGATCACATATTGGTAACTTGGAAGATGGTGGAAGCAGGGAGGGGCAATGAGCTAAGACATGTAGGCAGCTTCTGGAATCTAGAAGAGGCAAGGATGCACACTCTCTCCCAATGACTCTAAAAGAACATAGCCTCCCACACACCTTGATCTTAGCTCAGTGAGTTCTATGTTATCCTTTATTCAGAATGTGTTCCATTGTTAAAGGACAGAAAAAGATTGATGGCTTAGCTCAAGGACTGAGAGAGGGCGAGAGGAGATCACAGAGAGAATGGGATTTGTTTTCTGTTCTCACAAAAGTGTGCTTTCATTTTGTACTGTTTGCTATATATTTTTCTATGCCTTTCCCCATTCTCCCCTTTCATTATGTAACATTTCAAATGATTAATGCAGGCTTTTGTATGCGTTAATGATCTAAGATATACATATGAATGCAGAACATTTAAATTTATGTAAACTATCTTCTGCAATAAATCTATTTTTCTTTGTTTAGCTTTTCATTTATACTTGATGCTGTATCTTTTTAACTTTATTTTTTTGCTGAATTTTCACAACTTCATACAATATAGGATATTTTAGACTTTGAATTTATTAACTTTAGGTAACAATAATTTAAAAGGTACCTAGGGTCTCATATTACAGAAGTGAAAAAATGTTAACTGTACAACAAATGAAAACTGATTGGGGGTCAAACACCCAATATAGAACACAATGAGTTAACAAGGAGGCAAAGGGCTAGTGTAACACATCCCTGCCTTTTTTTTTTTTTTTTTTTTTTTTTTTTT
>VZQC01004035.1:197819-252255 GCA_009823505.1 Rhizomys pruinosus | reverse complement strand
TTTTTTTGATACAGTCTCACTTAAGGCAGACTTGACTGGCCTCAAACTCACTATGCACATCCTAGCTTTTGTTCCCTAAGCACAAAAGCAGATTAATTCAAACTAGCTCTATTAACTGCATCCATCCACTGACCTACATTTCCATCTGACACTATATTTGAATGAGACACACATTAATAGGTCACAATGTACAAGTTCACCAGATAAAGCCAGACATGGTGGCACACACCTTAATCCCAGCACTTGGGAGACATAGACAAGTTTAAGGCAAGCCTGGTCTACCCAGGCAAGTTCCAGGCCAAGCCAGAATTATAGTTAAGACCCTGTCTTTAAAAGAAAGTCACTAAATGACACTCATATTTAGGCAAATGTTGGAATTTACAGTAATGTCTCTCAGCATTTTCAAGCTTCAGGCAATGTTTAAAGATACAAATAGTCAAAATCTAAAAATGCATATAGTTAAAAAACAAAACACTTCAAACAAAGTGAGAAGCAACCCAAGTTTTGGAACCAATTTAAGTCTTGGCTTTATCATGGAACAAGCTCACGATCTTAGGTCAGTTGGGACTTTAAGGATGTTTTGATCCAAGACTGTTTCCATCCCAACTACAAATAAGGCAAAGTACAACTTGAAAAACAATACTACCCCCACACACACACAAAATTAAGATGGGGCCACCACTAGCAAATTTAGTCATGCCTAAGTTTCTAGTGACCTAAAGTTACACTGTTTTTGTCCTGGGGTACAGGACAGCACACACATCCAGTCCACTACTGGCAACAACAGACTAATAATACCTAGCTATGCACAGGGCTGCCTTCAAAGCCAATTAAAAAAAAACATTTCAATTCATTACAGAACACAAAGCTTAAAAATTACGTAATTACAACCCTAACTTCTTTTAGTCATTTAGTAGATTTTGAATGGGCTATACTTTGTATTTGGTATAGAAACCAAATGAACCAGGTTTCCCCTTGACAGTACAGTGTATGCAAACTGCCAGTTTATTTACAAACTAATTAGGTAAACTTGATAGTCTGCAAGAATCATGAAGTGAGGCTGACATCTTTAAACTGCCATGTGGTAAAGGTTTAATTCTGTTCACTTGAGGGTCACCTCACAGTAGAGCCTAGACAGATGCAATATTAGATCCCCTCCCTTATCCTCTACACTTTCCCCCTTGCCCCCTGCCCAATTTTTGTATTATCATATATACGTATATATGTATATGTATATCATGACCTATAAAGTCTGATTTGTGTCCCAAAATGTCCTTCAATATGGATCCATCCACTAAGCCCACCAAGAGTCTCTTCCCTGTAAAATGCTGTCTTTCCCCGCCTCTAGCAGCCACCAACTCCCAAAAGTTCCCTAGGCTGAGTTGGGATTTATTATCCACTTCCCTGTGTCTACGCTGGGATTTGTGCCTGGTTTTAGCTTAAAAAGGACTCATTCATGGTGTCACCATTGCTATGAGTTCACATGAGTAACTCACTAGCTGCCTGGAAGACTCTGTTTCCTTGTGGTCATCTAACGCCCCTGTTTTCACCTTCTTTTCTGCACTGATCCCTGAGTCTTGGGAAGCAGGTGTATGATATGTGTCCTATTCAGGGATAAGCACTCTGTGGCCTCTTGTTTTTTTGTGGATTGTTTGATCGTGTGTTTCTATGTTAATCACCATCTGCTAAATATGGAAACTTCTCTGGTGAGAGTTGACAGATGTATTTATTCTATGTGTAGAAATTGCAGTGAAGATGTGTCACTTAGGGTTAAGTGTCTCACAGACACTTATTCTTTGCATTTGACCAGTTCTGAAACTGTGAAATAGTCTCCATCTATTGCAAAAAGATTATTTTATGAGGTGTGAAAGGTATACTCATTTGTAAATATGAAGATGCATATTTAGATTAAAGTAAAAAATTACATTGATCCATGAATGTGGCACAATTAGAGTTTTCTCTAGGATCTCTGACCTCTCCAGCCATGTTTACTTGGCTATATTTACAGTACTACACATAAGTTCCATCCCATTGAGCAGGCCTTAATTCCAATTAGATAGCTGTTGATTTCTCCCAAGATAAAAGTGCCACTATTGCACCAGTAGCAATAGTTTGCTGAGCCAGTAATTGTTGTTTCTTAGGCTTCACAGCTGGGTAGGACCATTTATTAGTTTTCTCCCCTGGCAGCTTGTATAGGGATATCCTCTGATACCATGCAAGATAGGCTTCAGGGAGGAGGCTTCCAGGTCAGTTCTATTGTTCTAAGACCTGTGTCCAAAGTGTGGTGTGTCTTCAGCAATAGAATCTTATCTGAAAGTTCTTGGAGGTAGTCTGTGTTATTTTGGAAGTTTTTTGGACTGCCCTAACTAACAAGTCAGAGGCAGGTTTCTCCTACCTAGCACTGTGCTATTTTTTGTTGTTATATAGTCCGTAGCTATACAAATGCACTTGCATATTTATTGTGTGTGTATTTTTCATGAGGTCTTTGAACTAATACATTTCCCTCTGTTTTTTATACCATTTAGGCATTATTAATTTCTCTTCTCACTTCGCTTATATAACATTTTCTACTCCTTCCCTAGTTAAGGTACCCCTTATATTTCCCCCCATTTATCCCTTAATAATACCTGTCTCCTACTGTCCCCTTATTTTGAGTTCCTTCTCCTTTCTACCACATGATCTGGTCATATCATTCCTTGACATATACACAACCGACTCATCCTACTACAGATACAATTGGATAGCCATGTTTTTTGTTGCTATTTTACAATAGTTAAGAAATGGAGACAACCCAAAAGTTCCTCAACTGATGAATGAATAATGAAAATGTGGTACATTTATACAATGGAGTTCTACTTGGCAGTAAAAAAAAGCCCAAAATCATTAAATTTGCAGGTAAATGGATGGAACTAGAAACTGTTATACTAACTGAAGTAACACTGACTCAGAAAAACAAGCAGCTTATATCCTCTGTCATTTGTAGATCTCATCTTGAAATCCCTAGATATGAGTATATATCCTGTTGTCACAGGAAACAGGAAAATGGAAAGGAACCATGGGGATACAGTGGAAGAAGAGGCTTAATAGCATATCTTTAATAAGATCTACAAGGCTGCATGCAACCTATCTTCTGGTCTTTGATTGTAGCATCTTTTTTTTCTAAGGCCCAGAGGTGGCCAGGAGGACCTTGGGAAGAGAACAGAGTCCTTCCCTCAGAGGATGAGGTGAAGGCAGAAAACAGGGAATGGGGAATAGAAGGAGACAGAAGATGAAGGATGTGGGTGGGGAGATGTCATTAGGAATGAAGAAAATTGCAAAATGAGTGTGAGAGAGTGAGTTAACTAATAAGAAGTAGCTTACATTGCTATTGAATTCAGCTTTCTGCCCTTTTTAGACTTACCTTAGACATTTCTGTCAGATTCTGAGAAGCAAAGAAAAATCAAAACAAGGCAAAGCATAGAAAAGTGCATATCTCAGCCAAGTCTTAATACTCGGTTTAACCAAAAACTTATTGCTTCTCCTGGCAACTAAATGTTCATTTCCTTTGTGTGAATTTTTGGCCTCCTGAATTTGGAACTATATATACATTTAATTAATACAAATCACTTCTTTTTGACCCAGGAGAGTATTTCTTTCCAAATAATTATACATTTTTTTTAGTTTTTGTTTTAAATTTAAATTTATTCTTATATGTGTATGAATGTACTGTCTGCATGTAGGTTTGTGCACCCGTGTCGCTGCAGAGGTCAGAAGAGGGTGTCGGATTCCCCTGGAACTGGAGTTAAAGACGGTTCTCAGATGCCATGTGGGTGCTGGGGATCAAACCAGGGTCCTCTGCAAGAGCAGTGGGCGCTCTTAACTGCTGAGCCATCTCTCCAACCCAACATGTTTTTTTTTCTTAATGGAAATAGTACTCTTGCTTTTATCCATGACTATAAAAGCAGTTCATATTTATAATATTCTTGAAGTACAGAGAAGAATGAAGATGTAAATATTACATATTGTCCAATCATCTGACTTTAACATTTTTGGTATATATTATTTCAGCCTTTAATTCTCATTAATAATATTAAGTCAATAAATATTTATTATTAAATTTAATGGGCTAGGTGTTGATAAACAGTTACAAGCAAAAATACCCTCAGTTTTTGCCTTGTGGACCTCATAATCTAGTGAAGGAGAATTGTATTTAATTATGTGATTATTTCACCAGTTCCTATAATAGTTTGTTTTTCTCTGGCACATCACTCACTTATCGCCATGGTAATGCTCAATAACAAATAACCCTAAATAAGTGTCATGCAAGAATAAGCACTTATTTTCATGTTCATAATTCAGGTAAGCTCAAGATAATTCTGCTTTTGGCTGTAGGTTCAGAAAGTGGAGAGTTTGTCTACTATGTATGTGTCCATTTTGGTGCCCAGGCTGAAGGGAAACAAGGCAATCTTAGGGATGATATTCTCATGGAGGCAAAACAAGAAAGCCAATTAAATCATAAAAGTGCACATTCAGTGTTTGCTCTTATAATGTTTGCAGATATCTTAATGGTGAAAACAAATCATGTGACCAAACAAAAAAATAAAAAGTAAGTAGGACGAGGACTGTTCCTACCATCAGACCATGGAACATGTGTGTTGACTAGTACAAAAATATGAAGAGCCAGGATAAGAAATTCAGTCTACTGAGCCAGGTGTGGTGGTGCACCCCTTTAATCCTAGCACTTGGGAGGTAGAGGCGGGCGGATCTTTGTGAGTTCAAGGCCAGACTGGTCTACAAAGTGAGTTCCAGGACAGCTGGGGCTACAGGGAGACCCTGTCTTGAAAAGACCGAAAAAAAATTCAATCTACTACAGAATGCATAACCACAAGTATTATTTAATAATTGACTTTTCATGGCCATAAATATAGATGAAACATTCTTAAGTATCATATAATCTTACATTATCCAAATCCAGAAAAGGAGGAGCCCTAATCTTATCTCTTCCTAGACCTCCTTTCTCCCCATTGTGTTCCTGCTGAGTAGCAAAGATTGCTTTACATTTTCATTCCTAATTCTGTCACTAGTAGGAAGAATAAAATAGACATGATTTGTTTATACTAGAAAATATTCACATCCCCTGGGGCTGAGGATAGTTACTGAAACACAGTTGTCTGATATCTGAACATAAAGGAGGTATGCTAACATAAGAGATGAAGTGATGTGGCATTTAGGAAGACAAGTAATAGCCTTTGCTTCATTGTCTTGAGGTTGTCATGAGGGCCACAACTCTTAAAATTTATAGCAGAAGAGGTTTTCTCTACACAGGCCATAAAAATTAGTACTAAGCTGAAGTTAGAAGGAAGAGTAAGAATGACCCAGAGAAAGAGGTAGTGCCAGTGTTTTAGGCAAAGCATGCTTAAATGTTTTGTGACAAAGTAAATCTCGGGTTGGGTTAAGTATGAAAGCCCTAAGAATGGGAGAAATAAGATGTAAATCCTAATAGAAATGAGATTGTGGGGGTAAGAGTCATACATTGCAGGACCTTGTACATCAAGATATAGCTTTTGTTCTTCTTATGAAGAGCAATAAAAAGCAGCTAAAGAGCATGATATAACCTAAAGTGAACTTAAAGAAAAACCAGACTAACTCCAGTGTGGAGACAAATTGAGGAAGTGAAAGAATGGATACAGAAAGCTCAATTAAGAATTTTTGCAGTTTACTGAAAGAAGATAATAGCTTAGTGAGAATAGTATGATAGATAAAAATGTCACTAAATTTGAGAAATATTTAGAAGGTAAAGTTTATAGTACTTAGTGATGAATATGATTTGGGAGTAGTCATTAGCAGAGGGATCAAGGACTACTTTTAGATTTCAGGACTAAATGGCTGGATAAATTTTTGTAGCATTTACTGTGACAGGGACTACAAGAAGTAGTTCAGATTTGAGTAGGAAAACCACAATTAAACTGTTGAATCTGAAATGCCTTTGTACTATTTGGATTATTTTATTGTTAAATTATTATTATCTTTCCATAAATGGAAAATGACATCAAAGACATTAGTAATGGAGGATCCAAAATGGGAGAAACAAAAGGTCTAGCAATAATCCTTCTTGAATGAAGACATTTAGTGGCCCATTAGAGGAGGATGGACCTATGAGATGACGAAGCTGAGAAAGACCAGTCATGGATCTAAAAGGAAACTCCAAGTACAGAAAGAAAACAAGAAACCAAGGGCGCAAAGCACTAATAAAGAGGAATGGTGAAGTAAACTGAAGAACTCATTTTGGCTAGTAACACTGAAATTATAGCACAGTTTAATTAGGAAGTTAAGGTAAAGTGATGACTGTAGAAAATGACTTTGCGTAGGTTGAGGACTAGGGTTTGGAAGACATTCAAATGGGTGCAAAGGTGGTGAGAAGCATCCATATGAGAAGAAGAGGTTGTATATGTAAGAAAGATTGCATAAAGACTAAAATTTTTTGTGAAAACAGGAAGTAATGGTATCTACATATGCACTTTACATGTTTATATGCCTAGAATCTCTATGTCTATATATCTTAATTTTACATGAACTATTGAAATAAACATATTTTCTTGCAAGGAGCGAAATCCCACACCAATGAGAAAGTACTATGATAAAGACTTTTAATTAGTATATATGATACAAAACTTGAGAGTTGGCAGTTCCAGGATGGTTTAAATGGCTTACAAGCATCAGCAAGCATCTGGTGCGGGTTCTTTCAAAGTTTTCCATTCTACTTCTTTGGGGTGTCAATGGTGTCTCCCCTTATGGTCCTCAGATGGCTGCCAGTGCTCCAGATCTGTTACCTTCACATGACTTAAACTGTTTTCTGTACCCACATTTCATTGACATTATTATAACAAATGAGATTACTATGATTGTCTTTGACTTATTTTCACTTACCAGGCACATTGGACCCAAAACATCAGATCAGGGAAGAACATAGAATATATTTTAGACTGACAGCTTCGAGATAGCTGTCATGAAGAATGTTAGTAGCTATGCTGATTGGTTCATGTGCATGTGTGTGTGTAATTATAAAATTAAATGATGATATTAAAAATTCTCAAAACAGTGAATGAAATAATTTAAAACTGAAAAGAAACCAGGTGTGGGAACATATACCTTTAATTCCAGCTCTTGGAGAAGTAGATGCAGGCGGATCTCCATGAGATCAAGACCAGCCTAGTCTACATAGTGAGTTCTTGTCTAGCTATGGCTATAGGGACACTGAGTCAGAAAATGATTTTTAAAAACTGGGCCTGGAGAGATGGCTCAGAGATTAGGTGCACTGGCTGCTCTTGCAGAGGACCCAGGTTGGGTTCACAGCACCCAGATGGTGGCTATCAATTGTCTATAACTACAGTTGCAGGGGAATCCAACATCCTCTTCTGATCTTCATGAGTATTTCATGCCATGGATGCACTTACACACACTCAGGCAATACACTCATACACATAAAATAAGCATAATAAATCAAATATTTAAAAAATTAAATAATGTATAATTCCATGTACTCCAAAATAAGGAACCATCTTAGGACAGAACTTTCTGGAACTGTGCTTAAAAATTAGTCTTTCCCGGGCTGAAGAAATGGCCTGGTGGTTAAGAGCGCCGAATGCTCTTGTAGAAGACCTGGGTTCTATCCCCAGCACCCACATGGCAGCTGAAAACCGTCTTTAACTCCAGTTCCAGGGGAATCCAACACCCTCTTCTGACCTCCACAGCATTGCACGACACGGTGCACAGACCAACATGCAGACAGTACATTCATACACATACAAAAATAAATAAAAAAATTTTTAAATAGTCTTTCCCATCTTTAAAAATTGAGAGGATGCTGTGTGCATGATAGTCTATTTTTTTTACATGAAACATATTTTTAATTGAATTGCAGAAACTGTAGACTACATCCTAGCAAATTGTGTTTTTGTTATACTTATGGTTGTTTGTGTCTTCTTATAATTATATACAGTCATTTCTTCATATCTTAATATTACTAGCTATTAACATCTTTAAAATCTTTGATAATATTATGAGATATAATATTAATTATATATTACATATTGTAAATGAACAACTCAGATGTCATTCTTTGTTAGAATTGAAAAATCTTTATATGTCTATATTTTTCATTTTAATTTTTTTCTTGCTTTTATTCTTTTTATTTTTTAATGGGTATGCATGTTTTGTCTGCATGTTGGTAAATGTACTTATGCATGCAATCCCCACAGAGGCCAGAAGAAGGTGTTGAATCTCCTGGAACAAAAGTTATAGATGGTTATTAACCACCATATGGATGCTGGGAACTGAACTTGAGGCAATAAGAGCATCCAGTGAACTTAACTGCTGAACCTTCTATCCAGCTCCTCTTTTGCTTTTTTAATGAATTGATTTCTGAGGCTTCCTTTGCATGTTAAGAATATTAATTTATTGATATATAAGGTGTTGTTTATGGTTTCGTCTTTAACTTTGTTAACACCCTTTGTGGGTTTGCAGAAAAAAAATTTTTAGGGAAATTGATCAAATCATTTTCTTACGCCTTTTATCTAGGTCTTACTAGTCACAGAATTTGGCTTGAAACCTGAAACTTTTTCTGGCCACACTAAAAAGACTTTGAGAAAAATTATTCAACTTTTCAGAAACTTTATTTCTCCCTCTATAAAATGGCTATAATTATCTGTCATTCTTCACAAGGCAGTTATGTAAATTATATGCAAATAATGTATAAAAGGATCCCAGTCACTAGTACAAAAATGCTCAATAAATTTTAGGTATTAGGATTAGAATCAATAAGAATGCTATAATAATAATGGATATACACACTAAAATTTATAAAATATAACCATATATTTTTATGTCTTTAAAAAATGAAAATATAAATCTTTAAGCATAAGTCTGAAATAATTTCACATGTATTAAAATTGAATTTGAGTAATGTGAATTCATTAACTATTATTGGGGGTTTTAAATATTACAAAGTATGATGAAAATTTACATTTTTAAGTAAAGTGTTTAATGGCTAAGAGTTACTTTCTGAAATTATTTATCCTTTATGCAACCATTGAAATGTGTTCCATTTTCGGTGAATCAAATAGATCACTGACTTTGGAAGGTTTCAGAGAGATATTTTCCTATTCATGCTTTTAAGTGTTAATCAAAAGTCAGAGAATTTTAAAGATTAAAAAAATTGAGAAACTATAAATCCCTCTTACCAGTGTTTTCCCTTGATTTCAGTTAATATCCAGTAGGCTGCCCATATTTAGGTGAGTACGCAATGTAAATATAGATTCTTCCTATATCTCATGGGTGATGAGGAATTTACTCAAACTCTCTGTATTTCTATTTCTCTCTGTGTCTCTTTCTTTATATATAATGCATGTAAATATCCATATCTGATTTTGGGAGTATGAGGATAATGGAAATTATTGCTATGTGATGCTCACAATGTAATGATTTCTCCATTGTTATGGAGCTAGTTGTTATGGCAGCTCAGGGAGGACAAGAGTTTCCCAGAATACGTTGCCCTTCTTGGTACTGTATATAAGCTACAGCAGGGCTCTGTAGCTTGACTACATGGGTTTGAATTCCAACTGTCCTGCTCTTTAGCTCTGTGGCCTTAGATAAGTTGTCTAACCTCTGAACCTTTGTCTATTTGTACAACAGGGACAAAAATAAGCCGGGTGTGGTGGTGCATGCCTTTAATCCTAGCACTCGGGAGGCACAGGCAGGCTGATCTCTATGAGTTCAACACTAGCCTGGTTTACATAACGAGTTCCAGGACATCCAGAGCTACAGGGAAACCCTGTCTCAAAAAGACCAGGGGCTGGAGAGATGGCTCAGCAGTTAAGAGCACTGACTGCTCTTGCAGAGGACCTGGGTTCAATTCCCAGCACCCACATGGCGGCTAAGAACTGTCTTTAACTCCAGTCCCAGGGGAATCCGACGCCCTCTTCTGACCTCCACAGCATTGCACAACACTTGTGCACCAACCTACATGCAGACAGTACACTCACACATAAAAAATAATAAATAAAAAAAAATTTAAAAAAGACCCATCCAAATGGGTGTAGTGAGGATTCAGAGAATTGACGGCTTTTAAGTACATTATATATAGAGTCAATAAATAATTATTGTTGTTATGCTGTCCTCTATTCAAGTTGTAGATATAGAAATATTTGGAGTTTGTTGGTTGTTATTGTAGACAGAAAACCCCAGGATCCCAGGCGGTTTCATGTTCAATCTGTGTATAAAAGCAGGGAAGCTATAGAAGACAAGGAAAGCAGAGAACATTTGACAGTGCATCAAAATATTAGGGCTAGAGCACTTCCCTCTAATGAAGAAAGGCATTATTTCATATAGTATATTAAGTAAAATCTATTACAGGCATCTAGAAGATAGCATCAAAATCCATTCATTATGTTCAGTGGCTATTGTGGTTATTCAGACATCTGTTGGCATATTGCTTGATATAACTGAATAATGAAGCACTCATTCAATTTGCAGATCTGTAGTACAGTGGATTTAGGAATTAGCTCAATGTTTCATCAGTTCCTATTATGAAAAAGACATAATAGAAAGATTGCCCTGCCGTCTGGTAGCAAAACCATGTCAAACGATGGCTGAGTGCACAAGCTCTAAGAAATCCGGGCAATTTCCCTCTGCTTTCTTACCGTTTCCTCTTTCCATGAGAGTAGCTTCCATTTCCTTTGTGCCAACTGTGCCAGGGAGGTGTAAAATACTGTTGTGAAGTGGGTTACAATTTCTGTCTTGAATTACAGTCTATCAGAATTAACTAGCAGCCTTGAAGCAGAGAAGTATCTGCAGAGCCAGCCCTGAGTACATCGGGCACTGACATTGTGCCTGTATCTGAGATGCATTTTTTAAATAACACAGTGGGGTTGAGATTTAAAAGGTAACATAGAATGGCTGCTAATGACCCTAGTACTAAAAGAAGTGAGGAAAACTGAACTGTAGCCTTCTTTTCTTACAGAGAATACTGATTTCTTGGTGACCTAAAAATAATTTTTAGAATTAATATCTGCAGGTAAAAAAATCTTGTGTGTGTATGTATGTATGTATGTGTGGTTACATGTGTGTTTATGCACATATGTGCACATGTGTGTTGGGGGGAGAAAGGTTAAACTTAGGTATCAGTCTTTAGAGAACATTCATCTTGTGTTTTGAGATGGGATTTCTCACTGGAACCTGGTGCTTGCCAATTAGGGTAGGCTTACTGGCCGGAAAGCCCCAGGTGTCCTCCTGTTTCCAATCCTATTTTTTCTCCCCAGCACTGGGCACATTCAGCTTTTTTACATGGATACTGGATATCAAACTCAGGTCCTCGTCCCTCGCGCTTACAAGGCAAACACAACTCAGCTTTCTCATCAGTCCCAAATATAATCATTTATAAGGGCTCTAAGTATGTAGCATATTTACAAAAAAAAAAGATTTAAAATCATAGCATCCTAGATTTGTATAGGTCAACCTACTGTCTACTAGCATACTGAACAGCACAAAATTACACTGTGGTTCAAATCCACTGCAATCTAACTCAGCTAGAAAGGGGAAAGAGTAGACTTGGTAATACTTTAAATGGTTCCTTTTGTATCTGGACTCTTCCTGAGGAGGGAAAGAACCCTACCCTAACATGGCTAGGGCTAGAAAATGAAGCAGCTCATGTATGAGCCTCACATAACCCTTATAATTTATATTTTAAAATTGTAAAATTGTAAACAACTGTACAATTTTATACATTATAAGTGGATAATTCAGTGTCATTAAATATTTTCATGTTATTGTGCATCACCATTCAACTCCAGGAATTTTCTATCTACCCAAACACTCTGTATGTCTTGAACAGTAACTTTCATTGTCCTTTTAGAGTAGCTCATGGTAATCATTATTCTTTTCATATCCTTTGAGTCTACTTTCTAGGTACCTCATATGAGCAGAATCATTGTGTGTATGTTATGTTATCACTTAGAATTTTTTTAAGGTTTATCTAAGTTATAAGGGGTGCCATATTTTCATTCCTTTGATATATCGATCACATTTTATTTATCATTCACCTTCAAAATAATATATGTGATCAGAGAACGTATGTTGACTGTCAAGTTTGATGGATTGCATTTACTTACGTTTCTTCATTTGTTCCTTATCCTTGTCATGGTTCACTTTCACTAGAGGATATTTTATCACCTCAATGATTACGGGTTTTACCATGTGATTCAGTTAAGCCAAGATTCAGTGTGCTGGTGCTCAGACTTTAAGTGGTACTGCATTTTTCTTTTGGGGAGGGGGCTTTTGGCATTAAAAAACATGGTCTATCTAATAATAGATCCTGTGAGTGGAAATATGGAACATTTCTAATCCTAGCTCGGTGCCAACCAGTCCCTGCAGAGGCAGAAGATCCACAGACCTGTGAGTAAGGAATAACTGAGTGAATCTGGAGTTATTCCTATGTTGCTTATTTCAGCAGTAGTTATATGGGTCCTAGTAAGGAAAGAAAGCAATTTCCTACCCATATTTCCAGAGCTCACTATCAGTCAGGATAATTTTAACCAGGAATTTTTTTTTCTTATGTTGATCCAGTTCAGGATGCCTCTGGTTCTTATCTGCGTCCAGAGGCAAATGTGACAGCCTGGGATGAGATAGGTGCACGGAGCAGCAGTTGTTTCCTTGATGCTATAATAGAAGAGCCCTGAGTAGGGGTTTCTTTGTTATTAAGGCCCTGGCTGGTGAAGATGATTATCAGTAATTCCAGATGGTTAAATTTTGGAGCAGAACTTTTTTTTGAAGCTTCTTTATTTTATTATTTTATTATCTTTTATTATTTTTTATTTTTATTTATTTCTGCATGTGTATGAATGTACTGTCTGCATGCAAGTTTGTGCACCCGTGTCGTGCAATGCCGTGGAGGTCAGAAGAGGGTGTCGGACTCCCCTGGAACTGGAGTTCTCCTGGAATTGGAGTTTCAGACGGTTCTTGGCCGCCATGTGGGTGCTGGGGATCGAACCCGGGTCCTCTGTAAGAGCGGTCAGCGCTCTTAACCACTAGGCCATCTCTCCAGCCCATTTTATTATCTTTTTATAAAGTTTTTTATTTGATGTTTTGTGTATTTCATACATCATTTTTCAATTCAGTTCAGGCATATTCCCCTTCCCCCCACCCCACCCCCACCCCAGATCATTCATTCTGCCATAACTGTCCTGCATCTTGATGCCCCTCAACAGACTAGTGGAATACTATTCAGCGGTAAAGAAAGATGGCATTATGAACTTTGCAGGTAAATGGATGGAGCTCGAAGCCATTATGCTGAGTGAAGTAACATAGTCCCAGAAAGACAAACGGAGACTGGTTTTCCTCATTTGTGGATGCTAACACCAAATCCCCCAGATGAAAGCAGAACTTTTAATATACCGCCACTTTTCTTTTTTTGCAATTTTTTAATTTATTTTTGTATGTGTATGAATGTACCGTCTGCATGTAGGTTTGTGCAGCCGTGTCGTGCAATGCCGCGGATGTCAGAAGAGGGTGTTGGATTCCCCTGGAACTGGAGTTCTCCTGGAATTGGAGTTTCAGACGGTTCTCAGCCACCATGTGGGTGCTGGGGATTGAATCCAGGTCCTCTGCAAGAGCAGTTGGCGCTCTTAACCGCTAGGCTTTCTCTCCAGCCCCTGGCTTTTTTTCCTTAAGGTGACATTATGAGCCCACAGTCAAAAGTCTTTCCGTGAAAAGTGCCTCAATCACAGGACATGCTGGGGCAATGTGTACCAGAGTTTACATCTCCTTCTTTGGGCATGTACTCCATTACTGCTGCTTATAAATGGCTTTGTCATGCTTCTCAATTACGGACTAATTATGTTTTGTGTAGCTGTTGCCCTTGGATGGAGACTTCCCTTCCTGGGCCAAGCAGGGAGGCTCATAAAACTCTTGGAAATAACAAGAAACATGTAAGATTCCAAAAAGTAAGGAAAGACATAAGACTAAAGAGGCTGCCGTGTGTTGCTATTCCTGGGGAGACATGAAAAAATGTATGGTCCCCCCAGATAAGAGACCAATGACAGACCAAAATAAGAACACCATACAAATCAAACTTGGTGAACCAATGAGTTTATTGGGGTTACTTATGGGGATATGGGTGAAGGGTTATGTACAGGAGCAGAAATGACTCAAAGACAGATGAATCACCCAAAGCCCACCCCATCATGGGTGACAGCTCACAAATACTGGAAATCTGGAGAACATAGCAGGCAGCTCCACTGGTTGGGGGATATGTTTTCAGATAGTTCAGTTGGTCTGAGCCTCTTCTAGCTGAACCTTAAGTTCAGCTGAGATTCCTCTAGGTAACTCTGGTTGGTCTGAGAATGTTTCTTACCTTGGGGATGGAGGGGTTTTAGTGAATCTGGTCAGTTTATGGGATTTCCTGAAGCTTTTGAGTTATTTACTTCCTGAGCTTATGAGCTCCCCCCACCCAACCTGCAGGATGGGAAATTTCACCTCCATTTAGAACATCTTGTGTCTTTAGGAAACTCCAACATGGAAAGTTTTATATTAGAAGGAAACTGCTATACAACAGAGGCCCATTTAGTCAAATTACCTAAATAGTAAACAATTGCATGGGGAATGAGGACTCTCATAGAGAACCTGCCTATACATTGTGCAGATAACTCCAGTGGTGCAGCTTTCCTAAGTAGTGAGTCATCATTGACAGTGGAGTGCGAATTCACTGCTGCAGATGCTTTTGAGGCATCCATGTTCCTAAAAATGGACCCACTTCCCATGCTCTTGTCAGTATCTCCAATTAACTCACTGGTTAGGCAAGCTGTACTTGGTTGGACTTGTTTCTTTGTTCCGTTCTCTCTATTTGAGATGACTAGAAGTACACTTTCCAGGAAAATTGTTGCAACATGCTTATCCCAAACTCACTGCTTGGAAAACATTTCAAATAAAATAGCAACATGCAGTTCAAAATATGAGCTTTTGAGGTATATCTAGTTTATAATTATGTTTTAAAGAAATAAATGGATTGTGAATACAGTAACTTTTAACATTGTCACCATCTTTCTTTTTGTCCTAATCCTTTTTCCTTTCCATTCTTGTCACTTCTCCTTGTTGTTTATTCTCATTGGCATAGAAATGTATTGTTATTGAAACATTGTCTATTAATGACTGGAGTTTTGATTGATTTCAGCAGTTGGTGGCATTGTATTAAAATACAGTAATATATGTTGATAAAAATTGATACTACAGCTGGGCATGGTGTCACAGGCCTGTAATCTCAGCACTTGGGAGGCAGAGGCAGGTGTAGCTCTGAGTTCAAGGCCAGCCAGGTCTATATATTGAGCTCTGGGACAGCTGGGGCTACAAGGAGAACCTGTCTCAAAGAAAACAACAACAATGACAACAACAAAAAATTGTTTCTACCAATTATGAATGACATAAGGGACCTAATACTGAAACTTGGTAATATTATGATATGCTGATATCTGTATAAGAAGTAATAGAATAAACTAGAAAACAAATATTACAATTTTAAGAGTTTAAAATAAGCTTTGAGTTTTTCATGAAAAAAATACTCCCTTGTATTTTTACCTAGAAATATTGATTAGCTCTCTTTGACTAAAGTACAATGCAATAATTTTGTACTAATGTTAAGAATACTCACTGTAGGGGTGGAGAGATAGCCTAGCTGTTAAGAGCACCGACTGCTCTTGCAGAAGACCAGGGTTCGATCCTCAGCACCCACATGGCGGCAGAGAACCGTCCAAAACTCCAATTCCAGGAGAAGTCCAGTTCCTGGGGAATCTGAGACCCTCTTCTGACCTCCGTGGCATTGCACGACACGGGTGCACAAACCTACATGCAGACAGTACATTCATACACATAAATAAATAAAATTAAAATAAAAAAAATTTTTAAAAGAATACTCACTGTAATATTACATAAAAGAAAGTTGAAAATGTTATAATTTCCCATGGATGTTAGGGAACTTATCTTTGGAAGTTTTCAATAATGTGGACTCCAGTGAAGGCATTTGCTCATAATTTCAGATTATATGATATGATATGATATCTATAGTGTCTATGGAAATTGCTCGCTTGTCTACATGTTAAGATATGAAACAAATTCAACGTTATAATCAGGTTTTCTTAAGATAAGGAAAAGAAGCAAAATGACATCACCTCTTATGACATCATGCCATAATCAAACTACATTTTGAATTGGCTCTTTTAAAAAGCTTATTTTAACTTGGAAGTTTTAGGAAAAGCTATGAGTAACACTTCATAAAAAGCATATTAGAAAAAAAGGATTGAGAATTTAAGTCCCAGAACACGATGACTCAATGTGCAAATGTAATTTATTTGGAGGATTCTTTTGATGAGGTTTATGCACACATGTGTATGTGTGTGTACACACACACCCCACACCCACAACACACACATGCCATATATACACACACCACACTTGCATGCCACACACATATACCACACACACACCACACATACACACACATCTACTGCATTGGGCTAAATGTTGTAGCTTTGACATTTGAAGCCTCAATTTTGCTACAATTTTGAAGGGGTTAGTTTAGTTTAAGGAAAATAATAATAATTTAGAGCATTAATCTTATATTCTCAAAAAATGCCATTTTGTTTCCTTGGGATAAGACTGTCAACTCAAATTTACTCATAGACCAATTTTCTCTCAAGAAAATCCTAATATTTCACAAAATTTATGAACTAATATTTCACAAAAATTATGCCAATGGAGGTAAAGCTATTTTTCAATGAGGTTATGTCATTGAATGATGACCTTCTGCAGACTGGATCTGGCCCACAGGCTCAATGTTTGACATTTATATTCTAGGATATTTCAAGTTTATTCCTCGTAATAATCAAGGTGGAACTTTTTCTTAGGCTGTTAATCATAGAAGGGATTTTAAGAACCCATTGGTTGATGCAGGACTAAATCCTTTTTTCTTCAGTTGGATCATCTGTACACATGTGAGACAGATTAGAGTATTTCTCTTGTCTGATAGTGTTTTGGGGAAGTTACAAGATAAAATATGCTTAAAGTGGATGGCAAGGAATTTAAAAAGCTGCTACTGCTAGAACATGCAAAATATGTTAGAAATAGCTTCCAATGTTGGTTTGATAGATCTCTCCTCTCTCTCTCTCAAATTTACATATGTAAATACAGGTACACTTTGTGGATAGTTTTTGGGGATACAATTTGTTAATGTGTATACATAAGTTTTGTATTTTCTTTTATTTCCTATTTTTGGACTCAATTTTTGGTGTTTGAAATGATTGATCTTGATTGTAAACCTGATTAGATCTAGAATCATGTGAGAGATGGGTTTCTGGGCATGCAGGTGGGGGATTATCTTGATTAGGTTAATTGAAGTGGAGAAATCAGCCCACTGTGGGTGGCACCATTCCCTAGGCTTGTATTTAAAGGAGTCAAGTAGCTAAGAACAAGCATTCATTGTACTCCTCTCTGCTGCTTAACTCCAGATGCAATGTGACTACCTGCTTCAAAATCTTACTGCTGTGACTATCTCACCATCATGAGCTATAACCTTGAACTATGAACCAGAATAAACTCTTTGGCCTTAATTATTTTTGTCAGGGTATTTTATCATAGCAACAGGAAGAGCAATTAAGACTGAAGAGGACAATAAAGATACCTATACATTTAATATTATATTTGTGTATGTCTGATATTGTTCATAGTGCTTAATGACTGGTCTTATACTTTAAGACACAGTACTCACTGTATAGTGGTTTTATGAATACTCACTAAAACAGAGAACACCAAAAGGACATCAAAGCAATTTTGAGAAACAAATGCCACAGTTATTTCATAGAATTCTTATTTGCAGTTATC
Source organism: Rhizomys pruinosus (assembly GCA_009823505.1). Lineage (NCBI taxonomy): Eukaryota > Metazoa > Chordata > Mammalia > Rodentia > Spalacidae > Rhizomys > Rhizomys pruinosus. The sequence continues at coordinate 234,357 of VZQC01004035.1, read as the reverse complement.
CTGCCTGCTAAGGTGCCAGCAGTAAATTTTGTTGTATGGAATGTTTGAATTCTTGTGCTTAATATCTGTTTCTGTAAACACAACTGCAAGAGGTATTTCTTCTTGGCAGCATTGGGACATGTAAACATATGTGCTGGTGGAAAAAAATGGTTACAATTTGAGTCTACCAGTGCTGTAGCAGTTGATCTATGACATGGGGAAACCTATAAAAACTGTTAATTTATGAAACCTGGGCCAAGAACTTCATAAAGTTAGTTGTCCTAGGTCTGCTGGAAAAAATAAAATGGGTTTTCCAACTCTTAGAGTAATTGCTTGGCCTCTAGACTGACTCATTTCCATCATAAGGCCAGTGCTTTAGTCTGAAAAGTTTATGAGGTGAATACTGGCCTAACCTGAGTGAATGAAACTTGATCTAAGGGGTGGTACTGGGTTTTGTTTTATTGTTTGTTTGTGTGTGTGTGTGTGTGTGTGTGTGTGTGTGTGTGTGTGTGACAGGGTCTCCATGTAGCCCCAGCTGGCCTGGAACTTGCTCTGTAGACCAGTCTGGCCTTGAACTCACAAAGATCCTACTGCCCCTGGCTATGAAGTGCTAGGATTAAAGGCGTGCATAACCACGCCCAGATTGAGTGGTACTAGTTTAACCTTGGAAAGAACTTGATTCATAGTAGACAAATCACAAAAGATTGGCATATAAATGATATGTCATTCCCTTACACTCCAGGAAGGAACTATTCACTCTGGTGAACCAAATGGCCTTGTTCTCCAACTCCAAGAATCTGAACTCAAAAGTACTGGGAAATGTTGGTTATCTTTGCATTCATGTCTCCTTCTAATCCTACCTAAATTTTCATTTCATTTACATGTATCCCCATGCATACCTCATATACATAAGCAAGAAGCTTAGGTTTGTGAGACTTCTTAGTCTGATTTAATCATTTTAGCCATTTGTTATTGTGTTATGGATAGTCTGACTTCAATTAATTTTGTCCAATGAGAAACAAAAAGAGTTTCGGAGGGAAGTTTTTTCTTTTTTTCTCATTGCCAAGTGAAATTGAACTAGTTATCATTTTTAAATTCATTACCAAATTTTAGCATTAAAATGTAGTAATAATACATTCATGCTCTTGGCTATTCCTACATCTTATAATAAGTTATTAAAAGCATAAGATAAGCTTTAACACTCAGTGCAGAAGTTGCCAGTTGAAGGTAATGGACTTTCTTTTTTATTTTTTTTTATTTTATTTATTTTTTATGTGTATGAATGCACTGTCTGCATGTAGGTTTGTGCACCTGTGCCATGCAATGCAGTGGAGGTCAGAAGCGTTTGTCGGATTTCCCTGCAACTGGAGTTAAAGATGGTTCTCAGCCACCATGTGGGTGTGGGGGATCAAACCTGGATCCTCTGCAAGAGCAGTCAGTGCTCTTAACCACTAGGCCATCTCTCCAGCCCCAAACATTCTTTTTTTAAAAAAATTGTTCTTTTTTTATTTTATGTGTATGAGCCTATTGCCTGCATGTATGTAAGTGCACCCATGTCTTGCAATGCCAGCAGAGGTCAGAAGAGGGCATTAGAGTCCCCTGGAACTGGGGTTACAGAAGGTTGTTACCTGTCATATGGCTGCTGGGAATCAAACCCAAGTCCTCTGGAAGAGCAGTCAGTGCTCTTAACCACTGAGCCATCTCTCCAGCCCCTGGAGTTTCTTTTGTAGAGATTTATTGACTCTGCAACTACCTTCATTACCAGAATAAGAATTATTGCTACTTTGTCGAGAAATAAATATTTTATAGACTGATGGTATTGGTCACATTTTCCATTCTCTTCATTTTATGAAAGGGAGATTATGCTATGACTTCTATGGGCTATCAGTCATTGTGTATTATCCATATTATAAAGTGACTAATTTCTTACTGCACATTGTTGAATCTCCAGGGAACTTTATCTTCACCTCTGGAGGAGACTCAATGTGATACAGAAAACTTGGACTTGGAAGCTGTACATGACAAATTCTGAGTTATTTTCTTTAGGAGTGGCCACAAGGAAATAAGTTTTCTATGATTTTGTTTCTATAGTTCCAATAAACTTTCACCAATACATATCTTTCATCTTGTTGTGGTCAGAGTTTGATCACAAGCCATTCTTAGACCAGTCACTGGAAAGAAAAATTATATTATCTTTAAACCAACTAGTCTCAGAAGTCAGTTCACCAATCTTATCCCAATCGACCCAATAGAAAAGAGGTAGAATGGGTGTCAGAGAACCAGCCACAGCATGCATATTATGGATTTAGTAATCATAGAATTAGTTGGTAAGCACAGAATGGGACAGAAGTATTAGGCACATACAGGGGACAATTTACCTTTTCTTCTAAGTTTTAAGGATACCTCATTCTTGCTATCATGTACCATCTTGCATACAAGTTTATGTCCTTAAGATCCAGATGTGTAATGTTGATTTTTTTCATGCTTTGGACTTCGACTAGGCTTATCTAAATGATTTTAGATTTGGAAACTAAAACTGCAATAACACACTGAGTCCTTGATTGGATGATAACAGGGATTCATAAATGGGCTATGTGTAACAATGGATTTAGATTAATTTTGACAATGACAGATATTACAGGCAAATATTTTTCATTTTTCTAATAATTATTAAAATCTGACTTACACATATGCTTTGGATATGATTCAAAATTGCATGCATATTAAATGTTCTGAAAAGTACATCATCTAAGAAACATGATTAACAGTTATGATTATCTGTTGGCTTAAGTGAATGTTTTTATCTTTGTTGTGATCTTACAGTCAGAAATTCATGTCACAATTGACAAATTCAGTTTGGCAAATTCAGTAGCAAGCCCATGGTGGCCCCCTCACAATGCATGTTGTCCATTACATTGGGACTCTGTCCCTACAACTTGGTTTAGAGTAATGTCATGACCTAGTTGGATTAATATGAAGTGATGTTTTGGGATTTCTAAGCCCAATCTTTAAGGTGACTAGTCATCTCATTTTCCTTCCTCTTGTCACATGCTACATAAAAAACATTAAGTTCTCTGAGCTCACCATAATTTTTCAAGTATTTATTTTGTTATTTCTAATTATTTGTGTGTATATATGTGTGTGTGGGGGGGGTGCATGTGTGGGTGTTTGTGTGTGTGTATGTGTGAGTTGGGGGGTACATGGAAGTGAGCGTAGTGCTGGAATAAGGTATTTTATCTACTGGAGCTAGAGTTATAGGCAGTAACTCTACCTGATATGGGTGCTGGGAACTAAACCTGGGTCCTTTGCAAGAGCAATATGTGTTCTTAACCACTGAGGAAGCTCTCCAATTCCCTAACTCACCCTATTGTGAGCATCTTATGCTAACCATGTGCAGAGGTGACCTGGAGTGGCACTGAGGTACCATTCATGAGAATGAAGTCATATTGGGCTTGCCACTTTGGCTACAAATTGAATTTGTCAAATATGACATGGATTTCTGACTGTAAGGTCACAATAAAGATGAAAACATTCATTTAAGCCAACAGATGACTGTAGCACTTAAACATGGTTCTTAGCTGATATACTTTTCAGAACCTTTAATATGCATGCAATCTTGAATCATATCCAAAGCATGTCAGGATAATTTGTAGCTGGGGGCTCTTATCTCATTTTGCAATTCTGAATGTGTATTTTGCATTCCAAGGAATTCTTTCAGAATGTGGTAAATTGGGGCTTGATAATCTATGGCCACCAGGCTCCTCTCTCATTTTTGTCTTTTTTTAGTCCCTGTACCTCACCTAAACTGGCAAATGGGATGTGTTTAATAAATGTTTCTTGAAAGAATTTATGGCTGAATAAATAAGTACAAAGCCTGTTTTCTACATCTGGGATCCAAGTTCAGACTGGGTCTGATTTCCCAGATCAAGCCAGATGACTTAACTTGTTGAATCAGCACTCCCTAAATACACTGGATCAGACCCACAGTTTGAGATGAGGCCAAGTCTACAGATGGAAGTCAAATGGATTTGGTTTTGAGGACTGTGGCTCTGGGAAGACCGAATATTTAGTACTGTATGTAGAGAAAAAGCACTTTACCAGTAAAATAGCATTTTAATATGGTCATTGATTCAAATTGATGTCTCACAAAAATGTCTGTCATGGACACTAACCCTCTTCTTATATCTAACACCAGGAAGCATTTAAGACCCAACCCACTGTTAAGAATTTATCCAGTTGATAATTTCAAATACATATTAATTTTCTATAATACCCTGACACTGGTTCAGTCACTGAAGATGAAGATTTCTGGTAAATCTTAATAAATCCTACCACTACTATATGCTTTTTCATTGTTTCTGTTTCTTACTTCCAGTACACCTAGAATGAAAGAGCAAAGTCAGAGCAGCTTGATTACTTTGTTAATACAAGATCTCTGGGGTTACACTGGGTTTGTATGTTGGCTCAACAAGAAACCTGGGCTGTTTTTCTAACTTTTCTGAACCCCAATTACCTCATTTGCAAAATGGGAATAGGTGATAACAATATTAACAGCTACTTCTTTTATTTGTTTTGATGACTGAGATAAATTTGGAAAAATGCCAGGCTTGTACATTACACCCCACACTAAATTGATAGAATGATGTTAACATCTGCTTTAACAAATTAAGTTTCCTCAACACACATATATTCAAGATGTAAACTATAAAAGACATGATTGTGTAAAATGTTTAAAGAAATTTCATTGAATGTGGCAAATTTGAGTATTGATTCCAACCCTGTAATATAATAATATATTCACTTATGGTGATTAGCTTATGGTAATGTCCTATTTGAATATCCAGCGTGTACTTTTCTATCTAGTTGCTTTTTTGAGATGGCCATATCATTTTGCTTCAGCCAAAGAATGTTAGCATATGTGACATTATGGTAGGTTGGACACTTTTAGTTCATATTCTGTTGCTAATAACACATTGCAGACTGAAGAAGTTATAAAGAAAAAAGTTCATTTTGCTTGTGGATTTAGTCCAAGATGAAAGAGCTGCATCTACTCATAACCCTCCTCTCAGCAGAGTCCTGAGATGGCTCAGAGCACCACAGGGTGAGACAGAATGAGAAACAGAATATAAAAGAGAGACCCAATCTTCACGATGAAAAGCTTGAGAATTGTCCAGCATGAATAATTTTGAGTAGGACATCCCTCTTCAGAAAATGATAATCTGACAAGTTTTATCCCTGGATTTCCCACTATTTTAGTACAAATCAAGGAGACTTGAGACCTGAATTCTTTTGATTAAATCATGACATTTGCAATTATACTGTATACAACTCATCAAAGAAGCTTCTTTTTTTTTTTAATTTTTTTTTTAATTTATTTTTGTATGTGTATGAATGTATTGTCTGCATGCAGGTCTGTGCACCCGTGTCGTGCAATGCCGCGGAGGTCAGAAGAGGGTCTCGGATTCCCCTGGAACTGGAGCTCTCCTGGAATTGGAGTTACAGACGGTTCTTAGCCGCCATGTGGGTGCTGGGGATCGAACCCGGGTCCTCTGCAAGAGCGTCGGTGCTCTTAACCGCTAGGCTATCTCTCCAGCCCCCAAAGAAGCTTCTTTTTACAACAGATGGAGACTATTACAAAGTTTCACAACTGAACACACACAAAGAATAAGTGTCTGTGAGATTCCCATCCCTAAGTGACACATTTTCAATGGAACCTATAATGTAAAACTCACAGAACATAGTGGAACAGGAGGTAGAAAGAATATTAACATATCTCTCAACTCTCACCAGCAAAGCTTCCTCATGCAACAGAGGGCAATGCACACAGAAGGCCACAGCATATCAAAGGACAGAGAACAAGAGACTGCAGAGTTTCTGTCCCTGGATAGGACTCCTGTATTAAAACTCACCCACCTAGGGCTCAGGGAACTTTGGAGAAGAGGGGGAAAGTAGATGGTAAGATCCATGACTAAGTAAACAGAGTCTTCCAGGCTTCTGGGAACTTGCTCATATAAACCTACAGCAATGGTGACAGCATACACAAGACCCATGCAAACTCAATCTGACAAAAAACTAGCATAGAACTAGGAAAGTGGGTAAGAAGCCCCAACCTTAGGTGACGAACTATTGGCAGCTAATCACTGCTAGGAAGTGATGCTAGATAGGCTGAACAGTCTGCAGTGAATGAACTCACAGCAAAAGAGGTATGGGTACCCAAACTTGACTAGATTGGCCTTAACATACATAACAGAATTCATGGAATCCAGTGGGTGGGCTATGGCGGGTGCAGATAAGGGAGGAGATCTAAATATGATAAAGCTGTATCATATGTAAAGCACAAAAATTCAATGAATATGTTAAAAAGCAAATTAATGATCAGTTAATTAAACCACATGGAAAGAAAAAAGAGACCTAGTCTAACTGGTTTTCACAGTAGATCCATTTTCAATAACACATCAAATCCATTATTCCATTAATCACATGAAGATGTTAATTTGTTTTGTGGACAGACCTCTTATTTCTTTTTTAACTGAATTTTGCAATTTTACTCATTTAAAGATATTTTATTAGCATTGCTTTCTTTAAGAAGTAACACAATTACATTGGAAGACTTTGTATCCATGGAGAATTTGGAAAGGCAGTGTGAGTTGGCAAACTCATATTATAGGAATAGTGACAAATTCCACATTATTTCGAAGGCTGATAGTTTTGTCAGTAAACAGTATTCAAAAATTACAGTAGACATATAATTTCAACTTTATATTACAGGATCTAATTACATATTTTAGTTTGAGAAAGATGTCAGTTTAACTATTACAGTACTTTCCATTTCTTTTTTTTTGTATGAAATCCTAAGAATTTTATTTAACCTATTAATTAAATGAGAGAACCAGAAAGACGTGAAGAGCATTTGACCATTTGTAGGAATATTTATAAATACAACTATCTTTTAATATATACTGAGTATACATACGGACACCTATAAAGCCACACCTTAATGTCTTATTTCTAGAATCTGAATTTGAGCATAGGAAAAGGCACATTGGGTCTATTAATGTGTAACAGCAAGATAATGACAAACCTCTTGGTGCCAGCAATGGGAGAGGTCCAACATCAAGGCCTAGATACCCAGGACCACGTGTTCAGTGAGGACCACAGCTGGCCCTTGGGGGAGATTAGAGGTCCGCTCCAAAGAATCAGTCCTCCCAAGACCAGAATCTGCAAATAATAGATGCTTCCTCTGTCCCCAGTATAAGTGACAAAAGCTTTGCCATTGACAATCTGGAACCTCAGGGGAGGGGACTGGTGTAGAATGTAATCACTCAGAATTGCTATCCAATACCAGGAAGTCCTCTGTGCTCTACTCTGCCCCACCATCATCCTACCATCAAAGGAATGTGAAACCGTGGCTCATGGTAGGGCTTCAAAACTTCAGGCTCATGCGAGGGGCCTAGAGCTCCAGCTCATAAGAGAGTATCACATCTCCAGGTTCGTGTGAGGTTACTACAGCTCCAGCTTGTAGGAAGGAAGAACAACTCTGGATCAAGGGTGAAAGACCCTCTCCAACTCCCAGGATGGCATCACATCCCCAGGTGACGTGAGGAGACTGCAACTCCAGTTCACAAGAGGAGACCACAGGACACAGCTTCTGCTTACAGAGAGGGCTATGTGTGGCAAGGAGTTGGGGGGAACACAGCTTCAGCTCATAAGAGGGGATCACAGCTCCAGGTTGACTGGATGGTGTTTTGCAATTTTCATAGAGTATAATTTGATGGTACTTAGTTCTTCTGTCCTATCTTCACCTTCCCTTATTGCCTCTTGCCCAAGTTAATGCATTTTATTATACATGCTGCAAGAGTGATTAAATTTTAACTTAGGCTATAAAGAAGTAAAACCATATTCAAACTGTAGAAAATAGTGTGTCCCCAAATTCTTGTCTACCTGGAATCCGAATGTGCTCTTAAGTCTATTTCTGAATATGATCTTTGCAGATGTAATCAAGCCAATATAAGGTCATAGTGGATTCATCTGGGGCCTACATCCAACACCTGCCATGTCTGTAAGAGAAAGGAAATGGAGATTTGGTTAGTGACACACACTCACAAGGAATACCATAGTATGGTGAAAGCAGAGATTGGAATAAGGATGCTACAGGCAGGAGCATACCCAGGACTGCAAGGAGACAATGAACAGATATCAGGAAGAAGCAAGCCAGGACTCTTCCAGGAAGCCTTCAGCAGAGCGAGGCCCCAGTGACATCTCCATTTTGGACTTCTGGATTCTAGGACACTGAGATAATATGTTGTTTTAAGTCACCCAATTTGTTGTATTTGTTATGGCAGCCCTAGCAAAGACATATACAGAGTCTTTAAATGTGTTTGTGTCTGGCTTGGTCTTTTGAATTTCTGCCATTTTACATAAAATTGTTTGGGCAAGGTTTCAGAATGGGGAGACCTTCATTTGGTTGTGCGTGTGATGCTGGGGATTGAACTCAAGGCTTCAAGCATTCTAGGTATGCATTCTATCACTGAGCTTTAGCTCTACTTTGAAGCAAAGCCAGGCAAACCTCAAATGACCCAGCACAACCTTAGCTAATTGACTGACTATGGAACAAGAAATAAATGCTTGCAGTTATATTGCAGTTAAGGTTTGTTTTAATACCAATCATTGGCTCCTGTAATTACAGAGTGTGAATTAGAGATAAATTGAAAACAAAAACAACACCAAAATTGTTTTCTTACAATACTAAAACAATCTGTCCAGATCATATTATTCACTATCTTCAGAAATCAGTGCAGTCCAAACATACTGAGACAGAGGTGGGAATAAGATTCTGCATTAGAGTGTTTTTCTTTCCATAAGATGGAAGAAATATGGCTACTTTGCAATCACCCAGTCATATCTTCTATTTGGACGAACAGGCAACAAATGGAATACAGTGGAAGGAAGAAGAAAATCCAGGGAGGCCCCTGCACTGTTTCTGTTTGTTAAAGAAGCCAAAAGCCCAGATAAGAAGGGGTTGTCTTTAGAAATGACATATGGCTAGATAGGCTTTGAAAAATTAAAAATAGAAAATGAGTTTCTAGGTTTTCTAGCTTATTATGACATAAAAATGAGAACCAATTTGCACAGATGTGGGCAGTAACAGAATGAATAGTGGAGGATGATTAGGTACATTTGCCTAAGGCAACTCATTAAAAAGCACCCAACTACAGTACTGACACTTCTATAATTTCTATTGCCTCCCACCATTACCACTTTATCAGCATTAGAAGGAAAGTCACTTTATTCTTCAAAACTCCCGCTCCTGAAATGTATTTGTTCCCAAAGCCATTTTCCTGTAGAAACACTGGAATCATTAAATAATGCTTTTGCATGGGGGTGCACCAGCAATACCTGTAAGACAGGAGATTAAAGATACACATTGTTCCTGTACTCCTGTCAATTCTCTGCCTTTGTCTTCCTTCCAGTAGACAACATACCATTACAGATGAGATAAGAACCCCACGTGCTCTTCTGTGTGAGTATTTAAAATGTGAATTCAGCGGATTCTTCTCTCCCCTTTATTTTGAAAATGGGAAGGGAAGGCTGCTTTGATCTTTGAAAATTATGACTATAAATATGCCTATTCAAATATTGGCTTAACATGAAACAGTGATTGGCCCCTCTGGGTTATTTTTGGAATTCTTCACTTTGAAAGCTAACTTTGGATATGCTAGATGTTGATCAAGTTCAAAATTCCACATTACATTTATACATCTGAAATATATTTGACAAATGTACTGCATTTCCAACGATCTGTATTTTACATGGTTTCCTTATTATAAAAGAATTCAAGATTATTACAAAATTATACTGCATAGAAAAAATATAAAATAATGAAAAATCTGTAAACTTACTTCTCAGAAATATTGTTATAATCTATATGCATAACTTATAATAAGTACAAGTTGAAAATCCCCAATGTGGACATCTGAAATCCAAACTATTCCAAAACCTAAATTGTTTTGAGTGCTGATATGACACAACATTTGGAGAATTAGCTTGGAAACTTAGTTTCGTGCAGAAAATCTTTGAAAATAGTGTATAAAATTGTTTCCAGGCTATGTGTATAAGGCATATATGAAATATAAATGAATTTCACATTTAGATTTGGGTTCCATTCCCAAGATATCTCATTACATAATGCAAATATTTCAAAAGCTGAGAAAGTGTAAAGCACTTGTAGTCCCAAGGAGTTTGGATACTAGATGCTCATCTAGTATATGCCTATAAATATTCCTCATTTTTTTTATTATTCTGGTTAAACATTTTTGAAAATTCTTTCTTTCTTTTGAAAATAATCTACCATCTTGTAAATTATATGATGTTGAATTTGGTATCAGTTGCGTTTGTGATGAAACTTGCTCTGTCTTCTCTTGGTATTTTGCTTTTTGTAGTCCCGATCTTTTAACATGGTTTTATAGAGTGTGTGGGTATGGTTTACTGTGTGTGTGTGTGCATGAACAAGGATCTGTTGTTTGCTACTCTTTTCTGGAGAGAATGATGAATACATTTCTATGGTTCTAGGTTTAAATCATATATAGGGGGATTTCCTGGGACCACCTAAAGCACAGGTAGGAACTGGGTGCTTCAGCCAGTTGGATTGGTTGGTTTGGTTGGTTTGATCCATTCGTCTTTGACTCAATTGGCTTGCATGGCTGTGGGGGCGGAGTTGTCCTCCCAGCTACTATAAAAGTTGAGCCTGTGTGAGAATTGAGATTGGGGATTTCCCGGGACCACCTGAAGCACAGATACCTGGGCGCAGGCTAAACAGCAACCCCCCCCACCCCACCCCCGCCAACTGTGATTGCTGAAGGAGTGCCCAAGTGGATTCTTTCAGAACAGAAAGGAAAGAGTGAGTTAGACTTCTTTTTTATTTTTTTTAATTTTTTTTTTAAATTTTATTTATTTCCGTATGTGTATGTATTGTCTGCATGCAAGTATGTGCCCCGTGACGCGCACGCTGCGGAGGTCAGAAGAGGTGATCGGATTCCCCTGAACTGGAGTTCTCCCTGGAATTGGTAGTTTTCAGGAGGCTCTCAGCCGCCATGTGGGTGGGGGGATGACCCCGGTCCTCTGCAAGCGCCGTCGGCGCTCTTAACCGCTAGGCATCTCTCCAGCCTCAGGAAAAGACCTTGTCTCAAAAAAAAAAAAAAAAAAAAAAAAAAAAAAAAAAAAAAAAAAAAAAAAAAAAAAAAAAGAAAACAAATCAATCAAACAAACAAGGAAAGCATCTGAAGGAAGGCAAGCCAAGAATCTTCAACACATGAAGAGGCATTTGAGATTCACATGGAATACAGGCAAAGGGAAAAACACATATCAGGCCACTGACGAGTAGGACAACATGGAAAGTGCAGGAGAATTCACCCCCCCCCAACCACGCTCTACCAACCTCTGTGGAAGATTCCTACGTGTGATCCGCCCCGGGGTAAAAATGGCCCAGGACAAGATTTAGTAAGACTTACTTGTTGAACATACCTAAAGAAGTTCCAAGCCTATTAAAGAGCACGTAGAGGAATCGAAAAGAGGATGAAAAACTCAAGAATACCTAGAGAGAGAGAGAAGGACAAACTCCCGAAGGAAGTGGAAACACTGAAAGATCCCATGTTGAAAAAGATAAGGAACGCAACCCTGTGAAGCAAGGAGCTACAGGAGTAGATTGAGAAGCTCCAAAAGGAAGTGGAAATACTAAAGAACTCAGAAGATGAAATGAAAAGGAAACTCAAACACTTCATTCAATCACGAGGAAAGGAAAGGAAAGAGCTTCAGAAGTAGAATGGATGAAGGAGAACAAAGAATATCCGACCTGAAAGATAAAACAGAACAACTTAAAAACTTCAAGTGAAGATTATGAAAATTTAAAAATTATCACAAAAGTGGAACAACCAGGAAACATGTTGGGGACATATGAAAAGATCAAAACTCCACATCATAGAAAGATGGAAGGAGAAGAATCTCAAGAAAATGGAATTAATCAGATCTTCAACAGACAGTAATAGTTGAAAATTTCCCCAAACGAAAAAAAATGGACAAGACAAGTATAAATACAAGAAGCACACATAGAACTCCAAACCGACAAGATCAGAAAAGACACACTCTTTCCATGCCATATGTATATGATAAATGCTAGATACCTAAAACACAGACAAAATTCTGAAAGCCACCAAGAGAAAAACACCAAGTTACAAATAAGAGGAAACCTATTTTCAGCATTTTAAAACTGACTTTCAGTGCAAACTATGAAGCAAGAAGAACCTGGAGCAAACATTCCATGCTAAGGGACTATAGTTGCAACCCAGGTTACTATACCCAGCTGAAATGTCAATTATAGTTGAGAGAGAGAAAAAAAAACTCCCTGGACATGAACAAGATGAAAGATACATGTCTGGAACGCCCAACCCTTCAGAGAATACTGAAGCAATCAAAGGACAGAAGAACGGAACAACCAACCCCAGGCAACTAAAAGAGAAATCAATAAAAAGCATAACAGCGAAGTCGAACCTTAAACCAAACCTCGCAAATGGATAATAAGTGGAAAGGAAACCAAACACACATATTCAGTTATAACCTTAAATTAACTAAACTCCCCAATCAAAAAAAAAAAAAAAAAAAAAAAAAAAAAAAAAAAATCCAGCTATATGCTGTCTACAAGCAATGCATCTTACCTTCAAGGATAGGCACACCTTAAAGTGCAAGGATGGAAAAAAAATATTCCAAGCAAATTGTACAAAAAAGAAAGCAGGGTGTTGCTATTTTAATATCACACCAAATAGACTTCAAAGTCAAAAAAATCAGAGAGACAAAGAAGGCCCTTACATCTTTATCAAAGGCGAGCGTGCACCGTTCCCCAATCCCAAAATATGTGTCTGGAGTTTCCCGCCTTGGAGGTAAAATCCCACGGGGTCAGCTCACACCAAGTGCAATGGATGAGCTCGCCCTGGGAAAACCACCTTCTTGATCATGGTATCTCCCTGCCAGGTAAGTATAGGCCCTTTACATTTTATCAAACGAACAATTCACCAAGAAGATTTCACCAATTATGAATATATATGCCCAAACTCTGTGCAGCAAACTTTATAAAGACATTTCCAGGACCACAAGGCACAGATTAACCAGTAACTCATAGTAGGGGACTTAAATACCCCCACTGAGTTTTTGGATAGGTCAACAGGAAAAAAAAAAAAGATGTAATACTATAGGAACTGAACGATTGCTATACCAATGGACTCTCACAGGACCGTACCAAATATTTTCTACCCAAATACCAGAGAATTAAACTTTACTCAGCACCCCACGAAACACATTCTCCAAAATCGACCAAACTGGGACACAGAAAGGCCCTCACAAAATACAAAAATATGAAATAATTTCATGCATTCTATCCGACCACAGTGCAATAAAAGTCAACATCAACAACAGAATAATCCTATACCTATAAGCCTACATGGAGACTAAACAACACACTCTTGAATACTGAATGGGTCAGGAAAGATAAGAAAGAAATAAAAGCATCCTGGAATTGAATGAATATGATAACACAACACAACAAAAAAACCTATGGGATAATTTAAAAGCAGTCTTAAGAGGTAAGTTTGTAGCCCTGGGTGCCTACTTTAAAGGGAAAACAAACAAACACAGAAAGAGCACCAGTGCATGATCTAACTGCATGTAATAAGCCCTAGAGGCAACAACAGATGAAACCCTAAACGCAACAGACAGAAGAAATACAAACATCAGAGCAGACCTCAATGCAATAGAAACAAAACAATACTAAAAAAAACAATGATTCCAAAAGTTGGTCTTGAGAATAAACAAGATAGCAGACTCAGCCCAGTTAACCAAAGAAAGAAGGACCAACTCCAAATCAATACAATCCATGGAAAGGGAGGAAAGTATCACAAAACAGGACATAAAAAATTTCAGAATATTATATGGGAATACTCTAAAAACCTATTATTCTACTAAGTTTGAAAACCTGGAAGAAATGGCTGACTGTCTGAAAGCTGGGATACCACGCTCATGAAGGAAATTGAAAATGTCGTTAAGAAACTCCCAATAAACAAAAGCCCAGGCCAGAGTTCACAGAGAATTCATAAAACTTTCACAAGAGGACTTACAACCATATTACTCAAAGCGTAGAGTTATAGAAAACAGAATTCTCCAAATTCCTTCTATTGAAGCCAGCATCACTTATACCCAAAACAGGCAAAGATCCAACTAAAAAAAGAGGGGTCAAAATTAGGACCCATTACTAACGAAAAACAGATGCAAAAAATTTAAAACAGGATACTGGCATAAATTGCATAAAGACACACATCAAGAAGATCATTCAACATGACCAAGTGGGATTCCATCCCGGAGATGCAGGGATGGCTCAACATAGAAAATCAATAAAGTATCCTACTCAGCCAATATATAATGACTTGAAAGACCAAAAACCACAACCATCATCTCAAATGATGCAGAGATGCCTTTGACAATTTCCAGCATCCCTTCATGTAAAGTCCTAGAGAACTGGATGGAGGGATCATTCCTCATTGAAATCAAAGCCATATACAGAACTCCCACAGCCAATATCATTCTAAATGGGGGAAATAGCAGAAAAGCATCCTTTAAAAGGGAAACTCATCCAAGGCTGCCCCTGCACACTCCTCTTCAATAAGTGCTTAAAATGCTTCTTGGCCAAATTAAGAAAAATAAAGGAAATTAAAGGAGTTATCATATAACCTGGAAGAGGAAGTTAAGCTATCCTTTTTTCCTGATGATATGATGTTCTCTTAAGGGATGCTAAAATTCACCCAGACAATCTCCTAGAACTGCTTCAGCGCTTCATCAAAGTGGCAGGATAGAAAAATTAACCCAGAAAAACTCAGTAGCCTTTCTGTACACCCACAAACAAGCAAATGAAGAAGGAACTCAAGGAGACCTTCCATCCACAATAGCCTTCCTAAACATAAAATACTAGGAATACACCAACCAAAGACACAAAGATCTCTACAACAAAAAATTAAACCCTGAAGAAGGGAAATTGAAGCGACATTCAGAAGATGGAAAAAATCCCCCACACTCATGGATTGGGAAAATATCATATCAGTAAAAATGTCCATTCTACCCAATCTCCTTCTATAGATTTAATGCAATCCCATATCAACAATTCCCCCAAGAGTTTTTTTCACACAGGCTTAGAAAAAAGTCTTTAATTTCATTGGCAAATCAAAAATGCCAGATAGCCAAAACAACAATGAGCAAAAAAGAGCAACACGGGGGGAGGGGGGATCTCTACCAGGTTAAACTACAAACTAAACGTACGGGCTCTAATAATAACACGCGCTTGTTAATGGCTACAAATACAGACCCTTCCTTGCCCTCATTGTGGAGAAAACGTCCAAATTCCCCCTTGTAGTGTGGATCAGTCAGTTCTCCTAATATTGTTTTTCCTTTCTTAGCCTGTTGGCTAAGGGCAGTAGAAGCCCAAAGTGGCCAGGGGGATGTTTTATCTTCCAGTTCAATGGAATGTTTGCGGTATCTCCTGGCAAAAGCACAACCCCCTTTGGAGCCAAAAACCTTATAGCCCAGCCGAATGCAACGGCATGGGTACGGAAGCACAAAGTGCTACTGGTGCAAAAACTCGGGTGATAGTGAGTTGAATCACTCCCACTTCCACCGTTGGTTCCTGAACCCATGAATTCTGGCTTTGGGAGAAACAGTTCCATATAGTGGGCGCTGATTAAAGCATATACTGCCTGTTGCAGAACCTTGCCCCAGCCGTCCAGGGTATTGCTACCTAATTGGCACTGTAACGGTGTCTTCAAGAGGCCTTCCATCGTTCTATCAAGCCAGTTGCTTCTGGGTGGTGAGGAAAATGGTAAGACCAGTGAATACCATGACCATGGGCCCACAGTCGCACTCTTTTGGCTGTGAGTGAGTTCCTTGGTCAGAAGAGGATGCTGTGAGGAATACCATGACCGTGGATAAGCATTCTGTAAGTCCCTGGATGGTTTTGGCAGAAGCATTACGTGCAGAAAGGCAAATCATAACCAGAATAAGTCTCTATTCCTGTAAGGACAAACCGCGTCCCTTTTTCCATGATGGAAGTATCCAAGTAGTAATACTGCCCCCAGGTCGTTGGTGGTCCCTGGGGAATCTTAGCACCATATGGGGGTCAATGTTGTCTCTCACTTTGGTCACATCGGCACTCGCAGCAGTGTACGCCCAGTCAGCCTTGGGAGTGGAGCCTTCTGCTTGTCGAGCCCATGCAAACCCGATCTTGCCACCATTGGTGACCCTCAATTGTTATGGACCCATTGAGCAACCACAGGGATAGCTGGAGAAAGAAACTGACTATCCACAGAACGAGTCATCCAATCTCCTTGATTGTTAAACTCATCTTCTGCTGAGTTCACCTTTTGATGAGCATTTTACATGAGACACAAGTATATCTTCAACTCTTTGGACCTTCAGCGAGCTCATCCATATGCTTTCCCCCACTTTTTCTCACCTTTTCAGTCCTGTCCTTCACGCCCTGACATCCATGCCAAACCATTGGTTACAGCCCATGAATCAGTATTTAATCGAACCTCTGGCCATTTTTTCTTCCAGGCAAAATGCACAAACACGTGCACTGCCCGACTTTTGCCCATGTGACGCCTCCTCCTTCCAAACCCCCCCCCCCCCAGTTGTCCTTTGGGTGTTTCAGCAATAGGCTGAATGCTGCAGCCACCACCTCTCGGTTGGTGCCTCATAGCATGCATCAACCCATCAGTAACCCCGCCCTAGTCTTCCTCTTCCTCATGTTCCCTGATCATCGGCAAACCTCATGAAGCCATAGGTGCCTGCTTAAGCACAGGAGGCATTGTAACAGGAGTGGGAGCCATAGGTATTTGGGCAACTTCTTCCTGTAGTTTGCTTGTGCCCTCTGGGTGCCCCTGCCTGTCCCTACTACCAATTCCACTTGATCCATGGATGTGCTGTGCACATCCTTACTTATGGCTGGTTGGGTCGATACACCCCAGCAGGCGGGCAGCTCAGTTCTCATGGTGACTTGGTGGCCCATTGTCAAATGTTCCATTTCTGCTAAGCCCCAATAGCAGGCTAAGAGCTTTCTCTCAAAAGGAGAATAGTGTTTTGCAGATGAAGGTAGAGCCTTACTCCAAAAATCCCAAGGGCCTCTGCTGGATTTCCTCTATGGGAGCCTGCCACCGACTCCAGACCGCATCGCTATCTGCCACTGATACCTCACGCACCATTGGGTCTGCTGGATCATATGGCCCTAGGGCCAGAGCAGACTGCACTGCAGCCTGGCCCTGTTGAAGAGCCTTTCCTCTTCCCCGCCCACCCCAGTTTTCTGCCCCCCGATCCCCCAAAGGCCACTACTCCGTGTGTTTCTTTCTGGTGGCGGGGGGGGGCCATGGTGGCCACCCACCTTTCTTTACCTTCGAAGGCGTCGTTTGCATGCTTCTCACACCACGACTCCTCGCAAACTCACCGAGTGTGCGGGCCTTGCATTTTCTGGTTGGATTTATTTCCCCCTCCTCTCATGCACTCTCTGCTTTAACCACCAGTCTATCTCGCTGCTCCCTCCTGTTACGGGTCCAATCAGCATAACGTCTTCAATATAGTGGACCAGTTTTTGATATTTTGTGGAAGAGTCCGGCGATCAAGATCCCTTTCTAAGTTATGGCACAAGGGTGGAGAGTTAACATACCATTAAGGTAAGACTGTAAATGTATACTGTTGGCCTCATCAGCTGAAAGCAAATTGCTTCTGGGTGGTCCTTATGAGCAGGTATTGGGAATAAAGCATTGGCCAGATCAATTAGCTGCATACCAGGTACCATGAGACATATTAATCTGCTCAATGAGGACCACACATCTGGTACAGCAGCTGTAATTGGTGTCACTACTTGGTTGAGTTTTCGATAGTCAACTGTCATTCTCCATGATCCATCTGTCTTTTGCACAGGCCAAATTGGAGAGTTAAATGGAGATGTGGTAGGAATCACCATCCCTGCATCTTTCAAACCCTTGATGGTGGCACTAATTTCTGCAATCCTCCAGGGATATGATACTGTTTTTGGTTCACTATTTTCCCTGGTAGAGGCAACACCAATGGTTTCCATTTGGCCTTTCCAACCATAATAGCCCTCACTCGACAGGTCAGGGAACTAATGTGAGGATTCTGCCAATTTCTAATTATATCTATCCCAATTATACATTCTGGGACTGGGGAAATAACCACAAGATGAGTTCTGGGACCCACTGGGCCCACTGTGAGTCGAACTTCAGCCAAAACTCCATTTATCACCTGATCTCCATAGGCCCCTACTTTAAATGGAGGGCCACAATGCTTTTTAGTGTCTCCTGGGATCAGTGTCAACTCAGAATGAGTATCAAATAGGCCTTGAAAAGTCTGATTATTTCCTTTTCCCCAGTGTACAGTTACCCTAGTAAAAGGCCTCAGGTCCCTCTGGGGAAGGACAGGAGGAAGGCCCTTCCTCATCAGAACCTGGCCACCCCTTCATTCAAGGGGTTCTGGGTCTGTGAACTGTCTCAAGTCAGGAAACTGGTTAACTGGACATGATTTGCTACTGCTGAAATCCAATGTTGACTTCCTGTCATTTGTTCTAGAGCTTTTCTGCTCATACACATCAAATAAAAACTTAGTAGGCTTCTTATGTATTTGGTTCCTGGGAACACTAAGTTTAATTAGCCAGTTCCAAAGATCATTTTGGGTCATGCCATTATAGGCATTGTGTGCCTTTGCCGCCCATTATGATAAATATGTTAACTACGTTCATCTGGCCTTCTGCAATTCAGTGCTGCCACCTGACGCCTACGCTGAGGTTCTGTTAAACCTATTACATGTACATTTAGTTTATGCAAGTGAGCAACAGCTTCTCTAACTGTAAGATCTGGCATAAGAAATAGAGCAAAAACAAAGCTCTTTGAATGTTCTGGTGTCTCTCTCAGTACTTTCCATTTATAAACTCAGTGAAAGGCATTTCCTCTGGGTCCTCATATTGTGGAGAATGTGGTTTTACACTTTGAATCCACTGGAGGAGCATGCCCATATACCTGACCCTCACAATCCCTTCATCAATGCTAAGCCAAGGAATATCAGGCATCTCTAACTCGCTGTTAGTAGGCCATGTTTTAGTAAATACGTCAGCCAACCATTCAAATAAACTTTTAACACCTTTTTTAACTGCTCGAGCTTCCATGTTAAACCTAGAATCTCTACTCAGTGGGCTCATATCGATAAACTCAGTATGATCCAATTTTATATTCCTTCCACCATTATCCCACACCCTTAAAATCCATTCCCACACATATTCCTTAGGCTTCTGCCGGAACGAATCAGCAAACTCATTAATTTCTTTAGTGGTATAGCGCACCTCCTCGTGGACCACACTTTCTATCTCACCTTGAGGGGCTTGCTTAGACTTCAATCTGGTTATAGGTCTAGAGGCAACAATTGTTGGGCCCTGAGGGACATTAGCTCCCACTGGGAGGGGGGGATTAGTTTCCTCAGGCAAGGGTGGGGAGGAGGGATCTGCAGGGTGTGGATTCTCTGCTGAGGGTGGGGAGATTAATTCCTCAGATAAAGAAAATCCCTCAGAATCCAAAGGTTCAAAATCCTCATCATCGTTGCTCTCCCACACATCTCCATCCCAAGTTTCAGGGTTCCACCCTTTCCCCACCAGTGCTCTCACTTTGACTGCTGACACTCTTCGTGGCTGGGAATTAAATTTGCATTGTAAATCAGCCAAACGTATAATAAGGCCTCCAGTTTGTTTTTCTGCCACTTTAGCTCTTTGGCTGCTGGAGAGAAGATTCTCTTCCAGAGCACACTTGGAAACTTTTAAACTGTTGTTTCGAATCTGGAGGTGGTTAATTTTATCACTGAGCTCCTTATTTTCCTCTATCACTTTATCCAGAGATGCTAGGAGCAACCAGGCAACATCATTATTTTCCATGTTTTTCTGCAATTTCTCAAACATTTTATATATAGAGTCACTAAATTCCTTGCTTCTCACAAGAGTCAAGTTAGGTGAGTCAAATGGATCTATCTTCATAATTACATCAAATAGTCTGCACCAAGGATTATCATTCCTCTTCATGCCATCAGGAGAGCCTTCAGTAACTCTAGGCTTCATTGGGTTGGAGAGCTGGCTCCAGAGACTACCAAGCCCACTAAAGAAATTCATCCTTTCAATTCTGTTTTTCTAGAACCACTCCTGGTACCAAAATCTGTATTAGTCAGGGTTCTCTAAAAAAACAG
Organism: Rhizomys pruinosus; assembly: GCA_009823505.1. NCBI lineage: Eukaryota > Metazoa > Chordata > Mammalia > Rodentia > Spalacidae > Rhizomys > Rhizomys pruinosus. The sequence continues at coordinate 214,056 of VZQC01004035.1, read as the reverse complement.
AAGCAAGGGGCTGGAGAGATGGCCTAGCAGTTAAGAGCACCGACTGCTCTTGCTGAGGACCTGGGTTTGATCTCCAGCACCCACATGGCGGCCAAGAACCATCTGAAACTCCAATTCCAGGAGAACTCCAGTTCCAGGGGAATTGGACATCCTCTTCTGACCTCTGTGGCATTGCATGTCACGGGTGCACAAACTTGCATGCAGACAGTACATTCATACACATATGGAAATAAATACAAATTAAAAAAAATAAAGATATCTATCAATTAAAAAAAACAGAAGTAACAGGACTGATATATAGGTATGTACAATTTATTGATTTGCTCACATGACAGAGTTCATGGAGTCCAACAGTAGCCGCGCCACACTGGAGAGGCTGATAATCCAGGGAACTGCTCAGTCTGTGAGGCTGGATGTCTCAGTAGTCCCAATCTGGTGCTGAAGGCCCGATGGATTCTGGGAGGTCTCTCTGTCTCAGTACACGCTGGGATCCATAGGGTTGATCACAGCAGCAAGACAAACTCACCAGTGAAAGAGAGGCAAGCCACAGGAAAAAAGGGACCAAATCCCTCTGGCATGGCCTTTAATACTGCCTGCCAGCAGAAGGTAACGCCCACATTTGGGGTGGGCCATCCGGGTTAAGGTAGTCCAATCTGAAGATCCATTTTCTCTTATTTGTTCCTTAGTCCAGTCAAGTTGACACCCAGGATTAACCATCACAAAGATTAAATTGGGGAGATTTTTAATAACAACATGCTGTTAATGGGATATATTAGTGGTGTATATGTGCTGTATATTAAAATCACAGCTGATAGTTTATGAGGAGTAGAAGGCATTGCATATTTATGCCATTCCCATCACTCTGTTCATATCATTCTCATTATTCACTTCCTGGGTCCATCGCTTATTATCATGAATCCTTTGGAAGTACAAATAAATAACATATGGAAGGTGAGTCTAATGCTTTAAAATTCCTTGCAGAATATGTGACATCCTCTTTCCACTAATTTAAATTGTTATGTTAGATTATATTCAGTTAAACTGGTATGGATGTGTGTTTTAATTGTCTTAGCTAACTGACACGGTGTCTATAATAAAATCATTTGGATCTTCAGTCTTCAAATTCCAGCAGACAATTGAGAGAGGCAACAGGGTTTCTTCCTGGGTTGCTTTGCTCATAGGCACATCTTCATATTCAGTACTTGCATTAACTGACATCTGAAAATATTCCTCTGGAATGCTGAGCAACCTAGTATATGTTCTTTATTGACATAGCTTTGGAATAATCTCTTAAGTCCAAAACCAGGACTTTCTGCCTATCTTGAATGTAGTGCAAGCAGTGACTCTTAAGTGATGGTGCTCTTCTTTGCTTATGCCGGGTTCTCAAAGGCTCTCACATCACTGGGTCTTAACTTAAAACTCTTTGTAAATTATCTTGATCCTTGATAGTGTTTAATATAACATGTACCATTAATAGATAGATCAGCCTATCCCAAGAACAGGTTGTAAAGAAAGAAAATAACGTCACCAACTTAACGGCTGAGAAAGAAAAGATACAGGTTTGCATTGAGTAGGATGTACCAAAAAGTGGCAACGGAAAGGCTGACCCGTCTGAACATTCAAAGGAAGAAAAGCCTCAGATTGCCATAAACATCGAACCCCTCTGTGGATCCTACATGTAACAACTAGTTATAATGAGTCCTAATGAAACTTACCTTCTAGGTGCCACAAAGGTTCTGATATGAGAGACTTCCTTGCCTTCCCACCCATAGAACAAGGAGAAATATGACAATGATGAGGTCGCTCCCCAACTGTAAATTGGAGACAACTATTGTAGAGGTAATCTCTTATAAAACCGGTAAAACTGCTTTCTTTAATTGACTACTAGACATGGGAACTGTGGAAGGGATTACTCTCTGTTCAGAACCAAATATAATACTAAAGTCCTAGGGCTATGCACTCAGGCAAAATATATTAATACAGGAGCTCTGACATCAGCAATGGATTGTTCTACCAGGTGGATGTTGGCCAGGGGATCCAAGGCCCCACAAAAGGTAAGGGCTCCTTGCCTCTAAGTTGGGATACCTACAGGAGGAGAGGCAATAAGACCCTGCTGCCGAAGACCTGACGTTAACATGGGAGGGATGTATTGAGACCACACATGCAAGTGTACAGATGGCCTCTGGAATGCCAGAGAGTGTTACCAAAGGCCACTAAACCAATAAAGCAAATATGGGTCTCCCTGAGTCAAGCAAGACTCCACCGTCAGCACCAGCTACACCTCACCTGCCTGGAAATACTGTGCAGCAGAGGCAGCCATGTGCCTGTATATCCCAAATCTAATTGGCTATTGGCTCTCCCCTTGGAGAAATAACCCATGGCTGATGCCACAAGCTTACATCCTCTACAGGTTAGATGTTTGTTTAGAAAGCCACAAGTAAGACCCTGTCAAGAGTATTTAACAGGGGGAAAATTTGTAATTCATGGATTAACAATACCAACATTGGTGCGTATGCTTAAAGTAAACCCTACCATAACGAGTGGTGCTGTTTAAATACTAATATATCTAATTGCTTGTTCTTCCGTTTAGGTTCGAAAGTTTATTCCTGGACAAATTGTCACCCCATGAAAGGAAACAGCCAGAATTGACCGAGTCCAAAACAACAGCTCCAAAAAAAGTGGGGACCCCTGTTTTACCAAATCGTCAATCCACACCTGGTGCCGCCTTTTCTAAAGGCTAGGGAACAATGTGCGGGAAGAGGGGGCGTGGTAGAATGTAAGGGGCCCTGCGTGGGGTGAATGGTGAAACTACCAGCAATGTAGTCTGGACACTCATTTTTTGTTCAACTTTATTGAACAAACACCCTGTCACCCCCCCACTGGATGGTGGGGCTGTAGGGTTTGGGGCCACCAACAGCCTGCAGATAGGTTTTTGCATGAAGGATGCTTAAACTCATGGATTATCACTTTATAGCTAAAAATGAAAAAAAAAACTTGAAAGAAAGAGCAGGACAGTTATGGCGAATGCATGATCTAGGAAGGGGGGTTGGGTGGGGGATGGAAAAGGGAATAAGCCTGTAACGTGAAATTGGAAACAATGTTATGAAATGCAACAAAGCAATCAATAAAAATTATTTTAAAAAAAAACTGAAAAAAAAAAAAGAAATAATTCAAAGGCTAGCATCAAGTATGCCCCATAAGTAAAGTTATACTTTCTATTATTTTCCCCCTTTTCCCTAATAGAATACAAGCTCTCTTAGACCTTTAGTCTACATTTGTATTCTCCCACACTTGGCCTTGTGAGTGTGTGCTTTGTCTAAGAAGCCAGGTTAGCATCTGTTGCAGCTTACTGTGATGTGATCTGTCCTTCATGGTGGTACCTGCCACCCACATTGCCATGGTCAAGTTCCAAGTTTCTGCCCACTGCTATCAGATATGAGAATTTTTAAGGAACTAAAAGAGAATTAATCTTACACGTGGTAAAAGAGATATTTTTGAGTAGTTGACTACTTCTGTTTGGTAAAAGTTTTAACAATTATTGATGTCTAGTATTCATGTATAGTAGGCAAAATATCAATACCCTTTGTGTGGGTTTTTGTTTTTTGTTTGGCCTTTTTGAGACAGGGTTCCCCCTGCCCCTTTTGTAGTCCCAGCCGAGCCTGGGAGTTCGCTAATGGTGGGACCAGGGCTGCCCGGGGGCCTCACGGAGATCCACCTTGCCTCTTGCCTCTCAAGTGTAGGATTAAAGGCCTATGCCAACACACGCCCCTGCAACTTATTTTTTATTTATAGCTTGTCTTGGGTTGGTATGAGCCCACTCACAGTTATCCTGACTTCTCTTTGACCTGTGAAAGAAATACAGATTGTGCTTTTCTCAAGTGACTATGGTAACCACCAATACTTTATGTAATTCTTGACTTCTTGGGCAAGGCAAATTTTAGCTTTTAAAAATACTCCCATTGAAGGGAAAAATATTTACCCATTATTTTCCCTCCCTCCCCTGTCCTTCTCTTCCCTATCCCTAACCAATCTGCAAGCCTTTAATGTATGCCCATTTTTTTTTAACACTTATATTCCTATTCTGGAATGCTTATCTAAACAGAGAGTGAATGGGAAAAAAAACATTTATATATAATAGATATATATATATAGATATAGTATACATATGCAGGTGACTAACATATATTAGTCACTTGTTACATGAAAAATATGATAGTTGCTTTAAAGCTTCTTGTGGATGTAGAATGCATCAGTCTTTACGTGACTAGCAATTTATGAAACAACTGGAGAACCTCAGCGCGGTCTGGCACTGGCTGGTTCTTGGGGAAGCAAACAGACTGGCTGGTTAAATTCTAACATTCAGCTATAGAACAAGAGATGCTCTACTCAAAGCCTCAGAAGCATAAAAGGTCTTTACATGTGCAAGGAATGGCAAGCAGCTTAGTTTGGCAAGAGCAGAGGAACCATGCAGAGGAGACCAGACTTGAATCTGATTTGTTTGGAGGATCTGGACACTGTGAAGATAAGCCTGACTTTGACAACACAGATGGGAATCATCCTGAGTAGCTTTCTCAGCAGGGAAGTGATAGAAAGATGAGGGTATTCAAAGCAGATGATTTTGTTGCCTGTGTAAATTTGAAGATTCCATTACCTCGTGTGATCATTCTAAGAGCATGCTTGCTAGGCTTCTGCCCTGGCAGAGTCTGGTCGTGTAAGTTGTGTATACTTTGTGCAGCTAGTATCACATTCTGTCCCACTGAGAAGGTCTGAAGTGGGCCAGTTTCAGCCCCTTGAAATAATTAGTTCCCATCACTCTCTGTGTACAGAACTCAAAGGAGCAATTTATTGGCTTTGTGGGCAAAACTCAGATACTGGCAACAGACAGCACAAAACTAACTCAATTTTCACAGAGGGAGTTGTTACCTGTTCCCTAAAATTAGGATTGATTCCCATCACTCAAAGTGCATGTTTCTGCTCTCACACATTGCTTGAGGTGATATAAAATGGTACCTATAGAGGAACATTTGTTATTTACAGGAAAACCACATGTGTATTGACCTTTCGAATTACTAATCCCGCTTCTAGGAATCTATTCCCAAGATACAATAGCAAAAATATGCAAAAATAAACCTGCAAGGTTATTCATTACAACATATTACAACAAATTTTGGAAACAACTTGTGGTGGTTTGAATGTGTGTCCCCCATAGGCTCTAGGTATTCAGACATTTGTCTCCAGTTGGTGGTGCTGTTTCTGGAGGTCTTAGAAGGTGTGGCCATGCTGGGGGAAGTGTGTCACTGGGGGCGGGCTTTGAGTATTCATAGCCTTACCTCCCTTCCCATTTTTCTTTCTCTGCTTCCTGTGGATGCTTGAAGATGGGATTCTCAGCTTCCTGCTCTGACCCTCAGGCCAGCCCTTGCTGACATGCCTCCCCACCATGTTGTACTCTAATTCCCTGGAAACCGCCAATCGTAAGCTCAAAAAACTCCTCCCTTTCTTATATAAGGTGCCTTGGTCCTGGTGTGTTATCACAGCAACAAGAAATAAACTGACCTAATACACAACCACACATTGTTTTCATAAGTGAAAAATGGGTATACTCCCTACTCTATACAAAGAATACTGTTATCATCCATCTATGAAAAAGAAATTGACTTATTTACTGTATTAAATATTGCTGGAGCAATTACTTCCGCATAATATTCATTGTTGTGAAAGAAGAAATTCAAAAGATTATATATATAGTATATTATATAATATAGATTGCAATTTTAATATTTAAATGAATTTTCTTTAAGAAAACATTAAAAGTGGAACAAATAAATCTAAAGATTAAATAGATATATTATAAATGGGTAACAGCAAACAAGAAAGAAGTTGATAAGGAGAGGGAACAGGAGTTGGTGGTGGGCTGTGCGGGACCAAGCAGTTTTTGGCACAGAGGTATTCTGGGAGCTGGGAGCCCTCAGGGCCCTGGGGAGCTTGGGTGCCGAAGTGGCGGCTGCTGTGGAACTAATCAGTTTGGCCCCATGAAGGCCTTCTGGGAGCATGGAGCTGAGGTTTGAATTCAACTCACGGGGTGGGGCAGCTCTGGGTACTGAGCGGAGCATGCCCCAGAGGTTTCTGGGAGGTAGGAAGGTGAGATTGGAACTCAACTCACAGGGTGCAGACAGCTGGTGGCAAGCAGCGATGGCTGTGCAGACCAGCAGTTTTGGCCCAGAGGTTTCTAGGAGCAGGGGAGCTGAGGTTTGGGCTCCTGAGCCCTCAGGGCTCGGGCAGCTTGTGCCAGAGCGGAGGCTGTGGAGACCAGCGTTTCAGGCTAAGCGAGTAACTCAACCAAGCGCCTCCCCTGCCCCACCAAGGGTGGCTGGCAGCAGAGGGAATACAGTGCTCAGAATTTGTCATCTGGGTTGTTACCCACCCAGTTCTTGTGGAACAGAAAGGGAAGAGTGAACTACACTTCCCAATATATAACGAAAATTGAAAGCTTGAAACCTAGATAAGCTAACAGTCCATACATGAGGAGAATACAGTGAAGGCACCTGAAGGAATCAAAGAAAGCAATCCTTCAACAAAATGAAGGGGCATTCAAGATTCACATCACCATCAACAAGGTGAAGAGGCATTCAAGATTCACATCACCATCAACAAGGTGAAGAGGCATTCAAGATTCACATCAGAATACAGGCAAAAGGCAAACCACATGCTGAGAGCACAAAGAAAGAGCAATATGGGAAAAGCATAGAATAACTCCACACCAAACTCTACAGAGCATGTGGAGGACTCCTGCAATGGCATCTCCCTAGAGGTAACCCCGGACACAGATTGTAGAATGACTATCACAGATATATTCAAAGAAATCATAGAGCTAAGGGGAGAGAATGAAAACCTCAGAAAGGACTTAGAGGGAGACAAGGACAAACTTCGGAATGAACTAAAAGGAGAAAATGACAGACTCCAGAAAGAGCTAGAGAAAAAAATGACAAACTCTAGAAAGAAGTGGAAATACTAAAAAGATCAAACACTGAAATGAATAAGGAAACCAACGAGTGAAACAAGGAGCTACAAGAAAAGATTGAGGAGGTCCAAGAGGAAGTGGAAAGAGTAAAGAAAACACAGGAAAAATGAAAAAGGAAATCGAACAGGCACATAATCAAAAGGAAAGAATGGGTAAAAGCCTCAGAACAGAATGGAAGAAGCAGAAAAAGAATATAAGACCTAGAAGATAATGTAGAACAACTAAAAAGCTCAAGACTATGAAAAATTTAAAAATGCACAAGAGTTGAACAACCAGGAAATGTGGGACACTATGAAAAGATCAAACCTCTACATCATAGGGATAGAGGAAGGAGAAGAATCCCAGGAGATTAGATTGTCAACAGATGAAAATTTCCCCAAAATAAAAACAGACAAACCCATACAAATACTAGAAGCACATAGGACACCAAATAGACTAGACCAGAAAAAAAAAAAAAAACTCCCCCTGCCATAACATAGTTAAAACGCTAGATGCCCAAAACAAAGACAAAATTCTGAAAGCCACACAAGAAAAACAATAAGTTACATATAAGGGGAAACCTATCAGAATTACAGCTGACTTTTCAGTGCAATCTATGAAAGCAAGAAGAACATGGACCAAAGCATTCCCAATGCTAAATGACTACAAATGCCAACCCAGGTTACTATGCCCAGCAAAAATTTTGATTATAGTTGAAGGAGAGAGAAAATTCTTCAGTGACATAAAGAAGATGAAAGAATACATATCCGGAAAACCAACCCTTCACAGAATACTCAATGCAATTCAAACGACAGAGGAGGGGAGCAACTACCCCCAGGCACCTTGCAAGAGAAATTAATAAAAGCAGAAATGCAGAAATAGAATGCTAGACGCAAAATGCAAATGGATAAAAAGGCAAAAGGAAGCAACACACAAAGGAAGCAACACACAAAGGAAGCAACACACATCTCTCAATTATAACCTTAAGTATTAATGGACTAAACTCCCCAATTGAAAGGCATAGATTGGGAGAATGGATTAAGAAACAGAATCAATCAATATGCTGTCTACAAGAAACTCATCTCACCCTCAAGGATAGGCACCAACTTAAAATGAAAGGATGGAAAAAATATTCCAAGCAAATGGTACCAAAAAGAAAGCAGGAGTTGTTATTTTAATATCAGACAAAATAGACATCAAAGTAGAAGCAATTAGAAAAGTCAAAGAGGGCCATAACATCCTTATCAAAGGGAAAATTAACCATGAAGACCTCACAATCATGAATATATATGCACCAAACTCCAGTACAACGACCTTTATAAATACAACTCCACAGGACATCGAAGCACAGATTAACCCCAGCACACCCATAGTTGGGGACTTCAATACCCCACTGAGTCCTTTGGACAGGTCAACTGGACAAAGAATAAACAGAAAGACATCTGAACTGAACAATACAATACAGGAAATGGGCCTCACAGACATCTTCTGAATATTCCACCAAGCACTAGAGAATATACTTTCTACTCAGCACCCCACAGATGATTCTCCAAAATTGACCACATACTTGGACACAGAAAAAGCTCAACAAATACAAAAAAAATTGAAATAATTTCATGCATTTTATCAGACCATAGGGTAATAAAGCTCAATATCAACACCAGGATAAGCCCTGCTACCTACACGAACACATGGAGACTAAACAACACACTCCTGAATAATGAATGGGTCAAGGAGCAAATAAAGAAAGAAATAAAAGCATTCCTGGAACTAAACGACAATGACAGTACAACACAATAAAAACTATGGGACAATTTAAAAGTAGTCTTAAGACGGAAGTTTATAGCCCTGCGTGACTACATTTAAAAAACAGAAAGGGCACAGACAAGTGAGCTAACACTGGAGGTAAAAACATTTGAACAACAACAACAACAGATAAACCCTAAATGTAACAGACAGGAAAAAATAACAAAAACCAGAGCAGAAATCAATGAAATAGAAACAAAGAAAACAATACAAAAATAATCAATGAATCCAAAAGTTGGTTCTTTGAGAGAATAAACAAGATAAACAGAACCCTAAACCAGTTAACCAAAAGAAAGAAGGAACAACTCCAAATAAATAGAATCCATGATGAAAGGGGAAATATCACAACAGACAATGAAAAGATCCAGACAATCATATGGGAGTACTTCAAAAAGCTATACTCTAGTAAATTTGAAAACCTAAGTGAAATGGATGAATATCTGCAATCCAGGTAATCACCAAAGCTAAAACAAGAAGAGATTGACAGCTTAAACAGATCCATAATATGTGAAGAAATTGAAAATGTAATGAGACTTCCCAACTACAAAAAGCCCAGGTCCAGATGTTTTCACAGCAGAATTCTATAAAACATTTTAAGAGGACTTACAACCATTATTACTCAAACTGTTCAGAAGGATACAAGCAGAGGGAAAGTTCCCAAATTCCTTCTGTGAAGCCAGCATCACTCTAATACCAAAATCAGGCAAGGATGCAACCAAAAAAGAGAACTACAGACCCATTTCATTAATGAACTCATATGCAAAAATTCTCAACAAAATACTTGCAAACCATATACAGACCCACATCAAAAAGATCATTCACCATGATCAAGATGGATTCATACCAGAGATACAGGGATGGTTCAACATATGAAAATCAGTAAATATCATAAAACACATAAATAGACTGAAGGGCAAAAAACACACGATCATCTCAATTGATGCAGAAAAAGCCTTTGACAAAATCCAGCATCCATTCTTGATTAAAGTACTAGAGGGAATTGGACTGGAAGGATCATTCGTCAACATAATCAAAGCCATATATAAGAGACCCACAGCCAGAATCATCCTAAATGGAGAAAAGTTAGAAGGATTCCCCATAAAGGTAAGAACCCAACAAGGCTGCCCCTTGTTGCAACTCCTCTTCAATATAGTGCTTGAAACACTGGCTAGGGTAATAAAGCAAGAAAAGGAAATCAAAGGAATACTAATTGGAAAAGAGGAGGTAAAAATATCCCTTTTCACTGACGATATGATAATTTATCTAAAGGATGCTGAAAACTCCACCAGAAAACTCCTAGAAATGATTAAAAGTTTCCGTAAAGTAGTGGGATACAAAATCAACCTAGAAAAATCAGTAGCCTTTCTTTACACCAACAACAAGCAACTGAAGAAGGAATACAAGGGACCTTCCCAATCAAAATATCCTCAAAAACAATAAAATACTTAGGAACAAACCTAACCAAAAACCCCAAAGATCTCTACAGCAAAATTTATAAATTCCTAAAGAAGGAGATTGAAGACATCGGAAGATGGAAAGACCTTCCATGCTCATGGATTGGAAAATTAATGTAGTAAAAATGTCAATTCTGCCCAAACTAATATACCAATTCAATGCAATTCCAATTAAAATCTCAAGGACATGATTCACAGGCTTGGAAAAAATTCTTAAATTCATGTGGACCAACAAAAGACCCCAAATAGCCAAAGCAAGCCTGAGTGAAAAGAGCTACACAGGGAGGATTTCTATACCAGACATCAAACTATACTACAGGGCAATAGTCATAAAAACAGCCTGGTACTGGCACAAAAACAGACCTATAGACCAATGGAACAAAACTGATGATCCAAACTTGAGCACATACAATTTCAGAAACCTCATATTTGACAAGGGGGCCAAAAAGACTCAATGGAGGAGGAAAGACAGGATCTTCAGCAAATGGTGTTGGCAAAACTGTATCACCACTTGTAGAAGAATGAAATTAAACCCCTACCTCTCACCCTATACAAAAATCAACTCCAAATGGATCAAAGACCTCAATGTGAAACCCAAGACTCTGAAGGTGATAGAAGAAAAAGTTGGCAGCAAGTTAAAAGACACTGGTACAGGAAAAGACTTTCTTAATCAGACAGCAGCTGCACAGGAAATAAGGTCGACAATTGACAAGTGGGACCTTATTAAACTCAAAAGTTTTTGTACAGCAAAAGACACGATCAGGGAAGTGAAGAGAAAACCCCCAGAGTGGGAGGAAACCTTCGCTGCTGATACATCTGACAGAGCATTAACTTCTAGAATATATAAACAACTCAAAAAACAAAGAGGTAAGAAAACAAATAACCCACTCAAAAGATGGAGTAAATAGCTGAGCAGAGACTTCACAATGAGGAAATAGAGATGGCTGAGAAACATCTTAAAAAGTGTTCAACATCGCTAATGATTAAGGAAATTCATATTAAAATCGCTTAAGATATCATCTCACCCCAATAAGGCTGGGAAGATTCAAGAAAACAAATGATACTAAATGCTGGAGAGGGTGTGGAGAAAGGGGAACACTCATCCACTGCTGGTAGGAATGCAAACTTGTACAACCACTGTGGAAAGCAGTATGGAGAACCCTTAAAAGACTCTAAATGAGCCTATCACCTGAGCCAGCCATACCAATTCTGGGAATATATCCATCAGACTCTTCCTACCACAGAGATACATGTACAGCCATGTTTAATGCAGCTCTCTTCACAATAAGGAAGAGCTGGTACCAACCCAAGTGTCCCTCAACCAACGAATGGATAGAGAAAATGTGGTACATCTACACAATGGAGTTCTATGCAGTGGTAAAGAAAGATGACACCATGAAATTTTCAGGTTGTTGTAGTTTGTCTTCCATTGCTGTGACAAAACACTCTGACCGACACCAACTTGGGGAGGAAAGGGTTTATTCAGCTTACATCTCCTGGGTCACAGTTCGTCACTCAGGGAGCCCAAGGCAAGAGCTCAGGGCAGGAACCTGGAGGCAGGAGCTGGAGCACAGACCATGGAGGAATGCTGTTCACTGGCTTGCTCCCCTGGCCCATGCCTAGCTTGCCCTCTTATACTGTACACAACAACCTGCCCAGGGGTGGCAACACCCATAGTGGGCTGGGCTCTCCCACATTGCCCAACAATCAAGACAATACTCCACAGATGTGGCCACAGGCCAATCCAATGGAGCCAATTCCCCAACTGAGGCTCCCTCAACCCAGGTGTGTCAAGTTGACACTACAGCTATCCAGCACAACTGACCCCTTGTCAACTTGACACACAAAACACATCACTATTAAACCACCACCTTTTCATTTCTCATCCCCAAGGTATGATGTTAACATTAATCACAACCTAAGACAGTACAATCTTAAAAGCTCCAGTCCTTAAAATATCCAAACACTTAAAAGTTCACAGTCTGTTAAAAGTCTCTTAACTGTGGGCTGTTGTAAAATCCAAAAACAAGCACTGTCTTATTTCAAAGGGAAGAATCAGGCACACTAAAAAAAAAAAAACCTAAGTCCAGCAAGTAAGTAGCTCAAGGCTGGACACCTGGGACTCACTCACAATCTTCTGGGCTCCAAAGGGTTTTGGCAGCTCCCCCTCTCCAACTCGGCCGTCCATGGCACACACAGCTCATCTCGTAGGCCCAGGCCAGCTCCATTTCACACCTGCTGCTGCTCTTGGTGGTCATCCCATGGTCCTGGCATCTCCAAAAAGCTGGGGTCACCACTGAACCTGAGGCAGCACCTTCACTAATGGTCTCTTCTGACCTCTCCTGGTGCCAAGCCTCAGCTTCTCTCCATGACCCCTGCAATCCTGGGGTCTTCACTGCAATGGAGGTGCACTTCCACCAATGGTCTTTCCTGATCTCTCACAGTGCCAAGCCTCGTCTGCTCTCTGTGACCCCCTCAAATTTCAACACCAGAACCATATAGGAGACTCTACCAAGTCCTGCTTCTGGCTTGAGATGGAGGCTCAAGCCCCTTCTGGAACATAGCTTCTGTGTGCTGACCCTGAAGAAATTCTTCCCAGAAGATTTCACCACAGTGGTGCTGGTCTCTTGTTACAGCTGATTTTTCAGCCCCAGCTAGCTATCCAGCATCAATTGTCCCAGTAAAGCAAAGATTTCACTTCAGGTTCTGGTCTCTTGTTACTTACAGCTGATTCTTCAGCCCCAGCTGACCAAAGCCCATAGATTAAACAGTCCTGATGATCTCTGCTTCTCTTTGAAACTAGAAACTTCACAAGCCAGGCCTCTTATCGTCTACAACTCCTTCAGCAAAACTGCTTCAAGCTCCACAGCAAGGATTTTTATGCATTCAATGATCTTCCCAGCCCAAAGTTCCAAACGCCTTCACAATCCTTCCCCAAAACACCAAGGTCAGGTCTGTCACAGCAATACCCCACTCTCGGTACCAATTTCTGTTCTAGTTTGTCTTCCATTGCTGTGACAAAACACTCTGACCGACACCAACTTGGGGAGGAAAGGGTTTATTCAGCTTACATCTCCTGGGTCACAGTTCATCACTTGGGGAGCCCAAGGCAAGAACTCAGGGCAGGAACCTGGAGGCAGGAGCTGAAGCACAGGCCATGGAGGAATGCTGTGCACTGGCTTGCTCCCCTGGCGCATGCCTAGCCTGCCCTCTTATACTGTACACAACAACCTGCCCAGAGGTGGCACCATCCATAGTGGGCTGGACCATCCCACATTGCCCAACAATCAAGACAATACTCCACAGACGTGACCACTGGCCAATCCAATGGAGCCAATTCCCCAATTGAGGCTCCCTCAACCCAGGTGTGTCAAGTTGACACTACAGCTATCCAGCACACAGGTAAATAGATGGAACTAGATNCAATATTTAATATTTAATAGAATTTTCTTTAAGAAAATTAAAATGGACAAATAAATCTAAAGATTAAATAGATATATTATAAATGGGTAACAGCAAACAAGAAAGGAAGTTGAAAGGAGAGGAACAGGAGTGGTGGTGGCTGTGCGGACCAGCAGTTTTGGCACAGAGGTTTCTGGGAGCTGGGTAGCCCTCAGGGCCTGGGGAGCTGGTGCCAAGTGGCGGCTGTGTGGACTATCAGTTTGGCCCAGAAGCTTCTGGGAGATGGGGAGCTGAGGTTTGAATTCAACTCACGGGGTGGGGCAGCTGGTACTGAGCGGCATGGCCCAGAGGTTTCTGGGAGGTAGGAAGGTGAGATTGGAACTCAACTCACAGGGTGCAGGCAGCTGGTGTCAAGCGGCGGCAGCTTTGCTGAGCAGCAGTTTTGGCCCAGAAGTTTCTGGGAGCTGAGTAGCTGAGTTTTGAACTCAACTCCCAGGGGGCAGGCAGCTGGTGGCAAGCAGCGATGGCTGTGCAGACCAGCAGTTTTGGCCCAGAGGTTTCTAGGAGCAGGGGAGCTGAGGTTTGGGCTCCTGAGCCCTCAGGGCTCGGGCAGCTTGTGCCAGAGCGGAGGCTGTGGAGACCAGCGTTTCAGGCTAAGCGAGTAACTCAACCAAGCGCCTCCCCTGCCCCACCAAGGGTGGCTGGCAGCAGAGGGAATACAGTGCTCAGAATTTGTCATCTGGGTTGTTACCCACCCAGTTCTTGTGGAACAGAAAGGGAAGAGTGAACTACACTTCCCAATATATAACGAAAATTGAAAGCTTGAAACCTAGATAAGCTAACAGTCCATACATGAGGAGAATACAGTGAAGGCACCTGAAGGAATCAAAGAAAGCAATCCTTCAACAAAATGAAGGGGCATTCAAGATTCACATCACCATCAACAAGGTGAAGAGGCATTCAAGATTCACATCACCATCAACAAGGTGAAGAGGCATTCAAGATTCACATCAGAATACAGGCAAAAGGCAAACCACATGCTGAGAGCACAAAGAAAGAGCAATATGGGAAAAGCATAGAATAACTCCACACCAAACTCTACAGAGCATGTGGAGGACTCCTGCAATGGCATCTCCCTAGAGGTAACCCCGGACACAGATTGTAGAATGACTATCACAGATATATTCAAAGAAATCATAGAGCTAAGGGGAGAGAATGAAAACCTCAGAAAGGACTTAGAGGGAGACAAGGACAAACTTCGGAATGAACTAAAAGGAGAAAATGACAGACTCCAGAAAGAGCTAGAGAAAAAAATGACAAACTCTAGAAAGAAGTGGAAATACTAAAAAGATCAAACACTGAAATGAATAAGGAAACCAACGAGTGAAACAAGGAGCTACAAGAAAAGATTGAGGAGGTCCAAGAGGAAGTGGAAAGAGTAAAGAAAACACAGGAAAAATGAAAAAGGAAATCGAACAGGCACATAATCAAAAGGAAAGAATGGGTAAAAGCCTCAGAACAGAATGGAAGAAGCAGAAAAAGAATATAAGACCTAGAAGATAATGTAGAACAACTAAAAAGCTCAAGACTATGAAAAATTTAAAAATGCACAAGAGTTGAACAACCAGGAAATGTGGGACACTATGAAAAGATCAAACCTCCACATCATAGGAATAGAGAAAGGAGAAGAATCCCAGGAGATTGGTATTGATCAGATCTTCAGCAGAATAATAGATGAAAATTTCCCCAAACTAAGAAAAGACAAAGCCATACAAATACAAGAAGGACATAGAACTCCAAACACACAAGATCAGAAAAGAAATTCTCCATGCCACATCATACTTAAAATGCTAGACACCCAAAACAAAGACAAAATCCTTAAGGCCACAAGAGAAAAATGACAAGTGGCCTATAAAGGGAAACCTATCAGAATTACAACTGACTTCTCAGTGCAAATTATGAAAGCAAGAAGAACATGGAGCAAAGAATTCACAGTGTTAAAGGACAATAGATGCCAACCCAGGTTACTATACCCAGCAAAAATGTCCATTATAATTGAAGGAGAGAGAAAAACCTTCCATGACATAAACAAGATGAAAAAACGCATGTCCAGAAAACCAACCCTTCAGAGAATACGTGAAACAATTCAAAGGACAGAAGAAAGGAGCAACCATCACCAGGCACCTATAAAAAAATCAATAAAAGCATAACTGCAGAAGTAGAAACCTAAACCAAATGGATAATAAGGTCAAAGTAAGCAACACAAACCTATCAGTCATAACCTTAAATATTAATGGACTAAATTCCCCAATCAAAAGACATAGACTGGGAGATTGGATTAGGAAACAGAACCTATTGATATGCTGTCTACAAGAAACACATTTTAGCTTCAAGGACAGGCACCACCTTAAAGTGAAAGGATGGAAAAAAATATTCCAAGCAAATGGTACCAAAAAGAAAGCAGGTGTGGCTATTTTAATATCAGACAAAATAGACTTCAAAGTAAAAGAAATCAGAAGAGACAAAGAAGGCCATTACATTTTTTAAATTTAATTTTTATTGATGCTTTGTGCATTTC